>LPNX010710200.1:394586-413365 GCA_001517045.1 Pseudotsuga menziesii | reverse complement strand
AGCTCCATATTCAGTCTCCATTGTTGATAATTTGCATGATCAATTGTTAATTGCTGTGAGTGAAATTAATCTACTGCAGGCCTGAATTTCTACATAGACAACATCAGACCCAAGGAAGACCCAACCACACTCACGACCCACCCAAAAACTTCCCAGAACATCAAACTCACCAAAAGGGAGGATGTACGTGACTGTTTAAAGAATAACTGCGTATATACGCAACTTTTGGCCCAAAAGCTGCATGTATACACAGATTTTGGCCAAAAACCTGTGTGTATACGTGACTTTTGGCCAAAAATCCACGTATGTATGCGACTTTTGGCCAAAAACCTACGTATACAAAAAAGATAGTAGTAAAAAGCAGGCCAAGGGTCAAACCAATAAAGGGGAGTGTCAATGGATGAACATACTATAAAATGCAACATAGAAACAAGGAGAAACAAAGAGCAATTCAATAATATTAAGCACATTGTGCCCCCAAACCCCAAAGAAAAACATGGAACGTCCCAATAGAGTCACCAATTCTGTTATGGAGAGAAATTCCTATGGCTTGGGGTACCACAATAGACAGCTTAACTCTGGAAATCAATCATTTCCTATATGTAAGAGAAACCAAACAAATAACACTAAAGGATCTCAATTAGTACCTTATTCTAGACTGTTGATGTAGATCCCCGTTGAGCTTTCCAACTCTAGCTTGAATTGATAAATTGCTTCCTCAACATTCAATAAACAAGACAAGCATGCTATATATAAGTGTGTTAGATCTACTCTAGTATATATAATCAATAACATATAAGCATTTGAAATCATCCATGGATAAAATATTCATTCAATCAATAATGAATCAACCATAATGATTGACTTAACATATTTGACATTAAAAAAAACTGCTTTTTTTGTTCGCATTTTCAACATATCTCCCCTTGTTTTTACTCAAATTTTGAGTGGGAGGGCTCGTTGGATTCATAATTTAATTTCACATCCAATGAGTACCCCCATTGCATACTTTTGATGGGCCCCGCTACCCCAAAAACAAGAAATACCTAAACAAACGTGATGATGACATAATCATCACATTTTTTGAGGTATTTCTTGTTTTCGGGGTAGTGGGGTTCGCCAAAATTATGCATTGTGGGTACTCGTTGGTTGCATAATTTAATTTCGCATCCAACGAGCCATCCCACCCAAAATTTGTGTAAAAACACAAACATATATGTTGAAAATACGAACAAAAAAGTAGTTTTTTATTTATTCCTCCAAAATTAATAAATATTATTTTATTATTTTAACTATTATTTTATTATTTTCCTTAGGAGGCCCATTTTAGACCTCAAATTTTCTCTAATGCATACGTTATTCTGAAGGTTAATTGTAGCATGGTCTCTTTTCCCAAATGTTTCTTTACTCCAAATATCCAACACCTTCAACAAAGAAATATCCTTCCTCAAAGAACCTTAAATTGTTATAGCATATGACACATGAACATATATAACGATTACAACTTAAATCAAAAGAACAATATAGATCAAAACTAAAAAAAAAATTAAAACATACATTACACATAGATGAAAGGAAAATAATTTATTTATTGATAGAGTTTTTTGGATCAATTACATAAACCTATGCCTGATCAAGCTTCTCCGAAACCTAGTTCTGAGCCCTCTTTCTTCTCTCCTTGAGGGAAATATGTTAAGAACCCATGTCAACCCCCCTCTTTATTTTGTTGGTATATTTTGTCGGATGCATATGATTTGTAAGCCTTCTAATTAGTATGATGTATTATCCCACATTCATGGGGAGTAAGTAATAGTTGTTAAGTCGTCCAGTTAATAGGTTTCATTATCCCACATTCATGTGGAGTAATAGTTGTTTAGATTAGACTTAGTATATAAGTATGTGTTGAGGCTATTGAAAGCACCGAAGAGTTATTTTGTATTGACCTTGCTCAAAGGAGGTTGCCCCCTCGAAGTGGCCCGCGATCAAAAAAATGTCTTTTGTGCTCCAATATTTTTGCATTCTCATTGTTTATTGCAGGAGGTTCTCCACATCTTGTATCAAAGCACTTTCCTTGGCACAAGTGGGAAATTTTTTTTTCTTTTCAAAAAAAAGAGGAAAAATTGGGTGGCGACTTTCAGATCCCTTTTTAAAAATTTCTGCATAGAATTAGAAGCAATATATTGTATATATGAAGTCCTATTTCAAAAATATGTAGTTTCAAAAAAAATCATCTCATTTGGAGTCCTAAAATTGAAGATATCACGGATTTAAAATCAGCAATTTTTCAGAATTTCAGTGACGGACGCAGAAATTGTAGAGCAAACATATTTTGACCAGGTGCCTAGATTTCTATTCTGATTTCATGGGTAGAAGTAGAGTGGTTGTTCGAGTTCTGGAAACAGGCTATAATAGCGATTATGAGCAATCTAGATCAGGTTATGCTCATTTTAAAAGTTTTCGTCTCTAAACCCTAGCTCTAATTATGGGTTTTTGAGCATTGGGTGGAATTTCTGCCACATTTTTTCTGGCACTGTGATTTTTGCCGCAGTATTTTTCATTTGGATCAAGGAATACACCCTATCCACTTAACTGTGGGAATTACTTGGGCATATCCCTAAAACTCATTGTGAGGAGTACCACAGGAACCCCGAAGTAGCTGGCCATTAAGAGGACCTGCCAAGCGAAAAGGGAAATGACCCCCACCAGATTGACTAGATTCCCATCCCTGAGGAAAACCAAAGAGCTGTCGTTTTTGGCCAAGCGGTTAGCAGTTTTACCTACGCCGTGAAGTGAGGGGTATTGCCCCAATACTCAAGCCTGAGATAGCCTTGGTGGCCGAGTGACTACCTTTGAACCAATAGGAAGCCGATTATACCTAAAGTCCATCTCTATTTATAGTTGATAATGTGCAGAATTTTAGAATTGTCACAGATCATTTACTCCATTTCCTGTTGATAAAATGCAGCTTCTAGCACTGCCACAGACCACAGATTAGTTCTTCAAAAAAATAAATAAATAAATAAATAAATAAAATAAAAATAAAAATAATTTTGTTTTTCAGCCATATCTTCCTTGATTTAGCTCCGTCTCCCTTGAAATTTCACTGTCACCCCCGTAATACCATTCTGCATATCCCTTCATTAAGGACCCTATTCCCAATTTCACTTCCTCAAGGCCGAAATTCCATATTTGCCAGTTTTTAAAGTTTGTCATAACTTCTCTGATTCTCACCCAATCACCTTCAAATTTTTCCATGGTGTTTGTTTTCCAATTCTGCTTCCTTGTCCCTCTCTGACAAATTTTCCAATTCCTTCATCCCACCTCTGAAATTCACATTTTCTGCTTCTTGTCCCTAAAAAAGTGTCCAAAACCCAGTAAAACCCCAAATACCACCCCAACTTTTTCCCAAATCAAAAATCTTATTTTCTAAAACCTCTCCATTTTTGCTTTTCTACCCATTACCTTATAAAAAATATAAAAAATAAAAAATAAAAAAACCTGCTTATGGTTGTTACCCACCCCAGAGCAAATAAACAAATGGAAGAAGAACTTGTCACCATCAAGTCCAAAATTGAGGATCTAGATCAAAAATTTCTTGGCCTCAATCGTCAACATTCACCCATGGACAATCGTCGCTAGCCTAAGTCTTCTGCAGACACTGGGTTCTCAGTGTTTAGCCACTACCATGAGCCGAAGCTGGATTTTCCTCGCTTCAATGGTGATGATCCGACCAAATGGATTTATAGGAAAGAACAATATTTCAGTCTACATAACACTTTTGATTTCAATAAAGTCTCCAGAACAATATTTCAGTCTACATAACACTTTTGATTTCAATAAAGTCTCCATTGCATCTTTTCATTTGGAACATGAAGCACTTCAATGGTTCTGTTGGTACATCAAGGGTCATGCCAAGCCACACTAGACAGAATTTTCCCATCTCCTGTTGCAGCGATTTGGTCCTAGTGCTTTTGATGACTTCATAGAAGCACTCACCAAACTTTGCCAAACTGGCACTGTGCAGGAGTATCAAACAGAATTTGAGAAACTCGCCAATCACACCGAGGGATTTCCTGATGCATTCTACCTTAGTTGTTTTATCAGTGGTCTGAAGGATGCACTACGCTCTAAGGTTAAAATGTTCTACCCCTGCATAATGATGGAAGCCCTCGGGTTGCCTAAGCTAGTAGAGGACAAGATCCAGGCTCAAAAACGCTCCAAATCCACTCTTGTTCCATTCATACCTATGGTTCCTCAAAGAACCCAAAATCTACCAGCTCCTAGAACCACTCCTATCAAGCATTTTTCTGAAGCAGAGATGCAGGAACATCGAGAAAAAGGGCTTTGTTATAATTGTGACGAGAAATTCACCCGGGGACATAGATGTGTTGAGCAAAATCTCTATCTCTTGGATGTGGATTCTCCACCAGCACCTGAAATTTTTTATGATGCTCAAGATCCCACAGATGATGATGGTGACTGTTATAGCGGATTTCACCACACTAGGTGAATCACACATTGTATGGCCTTCCCCTGTCCCACTGCAGACTCATTAGCCCCTATGGACCACTTTTTGTCTTTTGATGTATCATTGACCATCCCTAAAAACATTAGAAAAATGATATACGTGGCATTTTCCCCGATAACCGCGTACATACGCGGATATTCCCTCTATAGTCGCGTACGTCGGGATGTGTACATAATCCAAAATCCTTTGGAGCGTTCCTTGTCTTGGATCCGATTCATATGACTCCTGGCCTTCCATATGCCTTGAGATCGCACGGATTCGACCTTTCAGTATCACTTTGAAAATCTATATAAGGAACCCTTGAGACATTGAAAGCATAAGAGAGAATTGAGAGTACCGAAACTATAGTCCATTGTTGCTAGAACTTATGCTTGAGTCTGCATCCCTTTGTCCCTTGGAGCACTGTTGTGTTCTTCCCAATCTTGCCCTTTGCTAGTAAGCTTGCTATCGGAGTGATGGAGGATTGAGGTGGTGGAGGCCCAAGTGGGGGATTCAGTTTCTCCGGTTCGTAGACGTGTCGTCAGAGGTTGTCACTTGTAATCTCTGATTCATATTAATAGAAATATCTTTTCCTGTCCAGTAATGTGTATTTGAATGAATATTGTTTCCATTGGAATATGTCAAATGCTTATACATTATTGATTATATATGCTAGAATAGATCTAACACCGTGAAATATAGTATGCTTGTATTGTTTACTTGTTGTTGAGGACGTGCTATAACAATTCGAGCTGAAGATTGGAAAGCTCAACGGGGATCTACTTCAACCGTCCGAAATAAGGTACGAGGTTCGATCCTTTAGTGTTAGATGTTTTTATTTCTATTGCATATTGGGAAAGATTGATTTCTGGAGTCTAGCTGTCTGTTGTGGTACCCCAAGCCATAGGAATTTCTCTCTGTAACAGAATTGGCGACTTCGCTGGGGAGTTCCTAGTAATTGTCCTTTGGGGGTTGATTTCTTGGCATTCAATGTATTTCAAGTGCTCTCTCTCTCTTGTTTCTGTGTCGGGTATGGGGGCATGTATGATTGGTAGAGCCTGATTGGTGTGAATTTAGTCTCAGCCTGTCTGTTTGCCTCAAATTTGTGCATCTTTTTCTTCCTGTACGTGGGTTTGTCAATTACAGTCACGTATACACGCGGTTTCCCCTGGGATTGTCGTGTATACATGCGGGTTCACTGCGCACAGTCGCGTATACTCTGGTTTTTACCTTTTTGTGGAAGATATTGGATTGATGGGTGAATTCTGTTAGTTGTTGAGTCTCCTTTGGCACTGCCTGAGTCTGTTAATACCTCTGTTTCTGACCAGAAACATTTTTTTAGCCTAAATTTTTTCTTTTAGGAAAGTTCTTGTCATGGCATCTTTGATTTTTTGTTTGAGATTAGTGCATTAGA
Organism: Pseudotsuga menziesii; assembly: GCA_001517045.1. Taxonomy (NCBI): domain Eukaryota; kingdom Viridiplantae; phylum Streptophyta; class Pinopsida; order Pinales; family Pinaceae; genus Pseudotsuga; species Pseudotsuga menziesii. Next base: position 407,444 of record LPNX010710200.1, on the reverse strand, counting down.
GTCCTTTGGCCTTAGTGCTTTGCTGGAATGTTGTTTATGTGTGCTTGCAGAGTCTGGGGTGGGTAGAATCATTCTTTTGCTTTTTGTATCTCTTTATTTTCAAAAAATCCTAAAAAATTGCTTATCATCATGCATTACATTTTGCACTTTGCATTAGATCTAGATTTGCTTTGGAGTAATAGTTAGGACTTCATATAGGGAAATTTGCATTCAGCATTTGAAGAAGAAATTGTGCATTCGCGTAGTACGCATACCCTGCTTTCATGGACACAATGCATTTACATTGATTGTTAGGTGTGCATTTTACTTCTTGTTGCGTCATAACACCATTAGTTGCACGACCATATCCTATTTTTGAGTAATAAAGCCAAACTAAAATCAACGCTAATTAAAATGAATTACACTCTTTTCTTTTCTAGGGTGCACCAACAAGATTAGGTTTTAGGATCTTGGAATAGTTCATTGAAAGTTAATTCTCCAAGATCACTAAACAACAACAATTAGGTGTCTGTCCAGGGAGTGTGTGAAATCCTTTATATAACCAGTGTTCTCAGGAAGCTCCTATCAAAAGGGAGTCAAGCACTAGGCAGTGTGAGCGGTTGTTGATCAAGATAACCCCTGGTTGGTAACTATGTAGCACCAGTGATATAGCCAGGATTGTATTCGTATCTGGGGGCTCTTTCAGGAGTTTCAGGCTTTGCTACCCTGCCCATATGGTCAATCCCACCTGCGACTGTCCGCCTGAGCGTTGATTATATCGAGGTGACCTTAGTGACCTTACCTAGGATATCGAGGGGGTATGTGTAGAGGTTATTCTACATGTGTCCTGGCCAGGTTGGGGTCGGACAGAACAATCGCTTTACGCGTTGAAGCTGAGGGCCACAATAATTAGTTTCAAACCTCCGCTTGTGGTGACAAGGGCCTCTCAAGCCTCTCCTAGGCGAGACATACCAGCCACATTCGGGAGCTCACTTATCCAGCCCTTGTTTGCTTGCTTTTGGCTTTATATTTTATAGTGATTGCTCTGTGCACGCTAGTTGGCCTAGGGTTGACGTAAATAGAGAGTCTTTGCTTTTTTGTTGAATCATTGTGGAGTCGGGTGCGGTTCCGTGCCGTTCTCATCGGTTAGTAGGACTTCTGCCTTCCACTTCTCCTCCTCCTTTGGGAGAGGGGCCTAGATTGTCCAGGTGGACTATGTCACACACTAATTCACACACCATGGAGGATCATTCAGAGACTATTCCTGAGCCACCTCCTCCTATTCGTATTGACGATGGGGAACTTACTCCTACATATGATCCCTCACCTGACCTAGCTGAGATTGGTCCTATGATTTCCCAGATAGGATCTTTTCATGATAGACCTACTCATACTAGGGTAGATTCCCCATTGACCCGTTACCGGTATGGAATGCTGGATGATGCCGAGACTCACTTTGACCCTCCTAGCACCGACTACGGTAGTTATGTTACGACTGTTTTTCCTATGCACGATTTGACATTTCATGTTGAATCCGACTTTGACCCTAACACTATGCCTGGGGGCATTCCCATGCCTTACCTTGCGGAGAGGTTTGGGAGTACTAGTCACATTGCACCTTCCATCCCAGCGGTGGAAGCTCCATCTTATATACCTCCTAGGTCTAGAGTTAGTGATCCGATAGGGATACCAGGTTCTAGATGAGTGACGATAGGCACTAGTACATTTCTTCTTACAGAGATTCCTTCGTCCTCGCTTCTGAGTTCTTCAAATGTAAACCCTCCACCTTACTCATGTGGTCCTTCGAGTCGGAACGTAGTTGTTGGTCACTATGGGCAGACCCGGGTTTACTATTACCAACCAACAACACCCCTAGATCACTAGCCCTTTCAGTGACAGACCACAAAACGGCCTGAAGTCTCACCCGAAGTGACTCTAATGGGTTGGCCAAGGACTCAAGTGTCTTGGACCAGGTTCTGTGGCGATCCTCTCATGGCTCGCAGCTCTCCTAACTGCGAGGTCTCTTTCTCTACACGTCGCACGATCTCCTGCTCACGTCGCACAAACTCCTCGTCTCGCAGCTCTTCTAGCCGCAAGATGTTCCTCTACACCACCGCGCAATCCTCCTTTGCGACGCGCACTTTCCCTCTCTCACGATATCTCTGGTCTGAACGTTGCGCCGTGCACCGTGCGACATGCAGCTCCTGCTCAACGCTAAGTCTTTAACCTGCGGTATCATGCATCACAGCTCCTCTACCGGTGTGGTATCACCTCTCTGTGATATCCTACCTCCACGGCTTAGCGCACTTAGCATTGCTCGTGTCGACATGCAAGACTTAACATACAAGGCTATTCGATACAGCAATAGAGACTGTTATACGCAAAGCATAAATGAACCATAAACAGCATGCCAAAGATGTTAACCTATATTTACCCTTCTGTATTGCTGTGAACTGATTAACACATTCATTCATTAAACTATAAACAAGTCCATGAACTGATTGAGAAATGCATAAGTAAACATAACACATAAACCAATCACATAACACTTATTTTAACGTGGTTCACCTCTAGGATGGAAGTTACTTCTACAGAACTGTGTTTTCTTATAGCTCAGGGGAAGGTAAAACACAGTTCTACTCCACCGCATATGCAGCTTAAGATCTTCTCTCTTAGATCTCTTTTCTCTCTATATTGCTCTCCTATAATATACTCTTCCCTCTCTGTCGATCCCTGCGGATCGTTACATACATATTCTATAAGTCAGCTATTGGTTACCGTAAGATTGCTACTGCTGATAACAGAACCAGAGCTAGGCTTTTACAACAGTCTAATAGTCTACAAAACACTACTATCGACTGAATGAACCAACTACTTAGCTAACAAAATGACTAGCTAGCTCTTCAACCCGCCAACCCTTTTACAATACAAAATATATTCTTATATAGGCAGCCCGAAGGTCTTGCCATTACAACACTGTGGGCTTGTCCCAACGGTAACCCAAACCCTAACTAGTGACAGTCGGCCATATCTGTACTTGAGGTAGCTACTTTCCATCACACCACAGCTCTCTGCAGTCTTCCATGCTTCCCGGCACTGATCATGGGTACTATGCATCGCTTCTCTTTTCTGTCCTTCGTCTTCAATGCTTCAGCCTCGTTGCTCCTTCTCCTTTATAAGGGTCGCTAAGCCCTCCTGTCTTCCGCCGCTACCTTCAATGCAGTGGTTGAGCTCTCTCTTCTCGGCCGCTCAGGTACTGTTGCCTTCTTGACTTTTCTATCTTAAAAGTCATAGTTTTCAGCTCTGCTCTCCAGCTGGAAACGTGCTACGACGTCATAGCTCTATCTTAACTTCTTTCCGCCAAAACTAGCAGCTTTTTCTGTAGCTGCGGGACCCTGCTCCAACAGTAGCTACGAGTCATATCTGTACTGCGGTTACTAGACCAATTGTGTCTCAATCCTACATACCACCCGTTGTTTCGGGAGGTTATGTTCATGTCTCTAGAGGTTATATTGCTACTTCCTCGACATATATCCCTACTTTCGGTATGTATATTCCTACTTCCGGAACGTATCTTCCTACCTATGGAGTGTCTCATGGGGCATCGCAAGCGATGACCTATGGACCCTACTATGGGACGTAGTATGGACATGTCTCTCCACCTTATGGAGGCGGGTATTCACAACCTGCTTACTCTCCCAACTATGGATTTGTAGCTCCTACTAGTCAAGGTCCACCTCAATATGCTACTTCCACGCCACCCTATACGGGTCATACAAGAGGAGGTCACTATGGCCAAGGTCATGGTGGTAATCAATCCTATATGAACCAGGGAGCGGTCCCTAGACCTCATCATCCTAGGCTCCCTTTCCTCGTGACACTCAATTTACCTAACTTATCGAGACTTACAAATGATTCTGTGGCTCATGACCCGGCTTGGCTGGTTGTCCCTACCAAGCTTCCTTCGGACATACCTAAGTTCGAAGGAAAACTAGGAGAGGATCCGAGTGAACATGTTATGACATTCCACCTATGGTGCTCTTCCAATTCATTGCATCAGGACTCAATCCGCTTGAGACTATTTCAACGCACCCTTACAGGGCCTGCGGTGAAATGGTATATAGAGTTACCTAGGGGTGCCTTTACTTTGTTCGAAGACCTTACGATGACTTTCCTTAATCACTTCCAGCTACTAGTACGCTATGATGTTGGTACTGAATTCTTGTTGACATTTCGGCAAGATAAAGCCACCCATATTTCTGATCATATTCAGGAGTGGCGTAGATGGAAGAGATTAATCAAAGCCTTTATACCGCCGGAGTTCCTCCTTGAGTGGTTCCTCAAATATTTATTTCCATATATCGTGAAGGATGTTTCCACATCTGAAGTGCAGAATGAGGAACAAGCAATCTTTAGGGTGCAGGAACTAGACTTGATCTATGCTCAGTCTGGTTTGTTATATGAGATTATACCCAACACTCCTCATTCTAGTTTCGATCCCAAGGTCAAAACTAGACCACATGCCGATGGCATTGTGGGTAGTGCAAGTAATAAACCTGCAGGTTCGGTTGTGAAACAAGTTGCTCAGTTGTCAATCAACCAATCTGCCTCGGGACAAGCTACGGCTTCGTCTCAGCCCACCCAAGCGACGAATGTACTTGGTGTGCAATCGTCCGACCAGAAGGGTAACCAGCAACCCGGACGGAATAGAAAAAAGGGTAAAAATAATAAGAAGGGTGGGAATAAGAATGAGAATGCCAACAATAATGACAAGAACAATAAAAATGCTGGGGGGGACAAGCAGAATAAGCATAAGTTAAGTTTCCTTGCAAGCTTTGTAAATATGATCACCTCACTTACTTGTGCCCTAGGATGGATGAAGCTTCGAAGTTCATAGCATAGGGCCCAGCTGTGTTAACGAACCCTTTACCGCATAACCAGAATATGAACTCGAAGTCCCATGATCAATCTAGTGATGAAGATCCACCTAAAACTAGTGGTCGTGGGTGCATTAATATGGTCCGTGCCACGAAAGTTGTGACGCGTGCAAAATATTATACTTCGTCGCAACCCAACCCAGGAAAAGAACCTGATCCACCAGGAACTCCTTTGCGCATTAAGAAACTTGCGGATAAACTTGAAGCTGCACCTCGCATTCCTAAGGGGGTACTTAAGCGTTCGGGGCATAATCCAAATGCCTGAGCCACCCAGAACTATTCAGTTGTCGAGGACTTGGGTCATACTCCTTGTGCGTTGTCTACATTAGAAGTGCTTCAGAGTTGTTTGTCGCAAAGGAAGGCTTTGCTTTCCGCTCTTGGTGTGAATGGTGATGATTCTTCCTCAGTGATCAAATTTGAAACCGCAGGACATCAGCCTTGCTTGCCCTACTATGTGTCCCTTTTGGTGCATGTAGAATGTCTTAATATGATCGTCAAGCGCACTGTGATTAACGAGGGCGCTGTTGCTTCTGTGATGTCTTTGTCTTGTTGGAAGGGTCTTGGTTCTCCTGAGTTGTCAAATTCTATGACCATGTTAACTACTTTTGATGGGAGATTGTTTAGGCCATATGGTATCCTTCCTTCTCTTAAAGTCCGTTTGGGAGGGAAGACCGTTGTGATAGAGGTCGAGGTAGTTGATGCACCCCTTGACTACAATCTCTTACTGGGAAAGAACTGGATGTATAGTATGCAAGCCGTTGCGTCTTCCGTATTCATGTTGTATGCTTTCCTCATAATGGGAAGATTGTAACGATTGACCAAATGGCATTCAAGAATTCACCTGTTAGTGCATCTTCAAAAGCTTCAGTTCCGAAAGTCGAACATTCCCAGCCGGCAACTGGGAGTGTGGGTGTAGGCATGTATCCGTCCCTCATGGGAACCTTTAGTTGTCCTGCACCCGTCCTCATGATAGGAGCTAGTTTCGATGGTGCTTCCATGTCTACGGGATCGGTGCCTTTTCGCACAAGTCATATGGGAGATCCTTGGATTCTTCCTTCACCGAGTCCTTCGAGTGAGACCATTGAGACGAGTGTGTCGTTGCCTGCAGTCATGATTTCTTACCAAGCTAATCTTTAGTCTGCTGCAGAGCCTTGTTCTTCTTCTTCACGGACAAAGGAGGAATACCCCTATGTGCTGCCAGCATGGGTAATACAGTCTTCTCATGCCCATGATTGCCTTGATACGGTTTTCCCTTCAGATGAAGTGATCATCGAGGCTATGTCGGGAGTTGAGCCAGCATGGGAGGAACTTCATCATAGATCATATTTCCTTCCAGAGCTTGACCTTTTGGAGCATGAGGATTATAGGGAGATTCTTAGACAGAAAGTTGGTAGACCCATGATTCCATTAAGCTCTCCTAGTCAGATGGCTGATGGAAACATGGCAAACATATCGTCGACTATACCTATCAACATTTCTCGCAATCCTGGTACAATTGAGAATGTCTACATTGGGGCGGATTGTTCCCAAGATGAGATTCACGAGTATACCAAGCTGTTCAAGAAATTCTGTGATTTTTTTGCTTGGTCTTACGATGAGATTCCAGGGATTGACCCTCGGATTGTCGAACATGAAATTAAGACTTACCCCAACGCTAATCCTGTTCGATAGCGTTTACGTGCGGTAAATCCTAGGAAAGCACCCGCCATAAAGGCAGAGATAGAGAAGCTATTGAAAGATGGTTTCATCTATCCCGTTCCCTTGATGGAGTGGGTTTCAAACCCCATTCCAGTGGATAAGAAGCAGGGAGCGATCCGTATATGCACTGATTTCTGTGATTTAAATCATGCCTATCCTAAGGATAACTTCCCCACACCGTTTATAGATCAGATTTTGGATGAGTGTGCGGGTAGTGAGGTGTTCTCCTTTATGGATGGCTTTTCTGGGTATAATCATATTCAAATTAAACCCAAGGACCAACATAAGACCACATTTATTTGTCCTTGGGGAACATTTGCGTATCAGAAAATGCCTTTCGGCCTTAAAAACGCCAGAGCTACGTTTCAGCGGGCAATGACCTTGATTTTCCACGATCTCAAGTCCATTATTGAAGTATTTTTGGATGACCTCACTGCTCATTCTCGCATGAGGATGCATCATTCTTATCACTTGAGATTGGTGTTCGAAAGATGCCGGCACTATGCTGTTAGATTAAACCCTCATAAGTGCATCTTTTGCGTGAAATCAGGTCGTTTGTTAGGATTTATCATTTCAAAAGAGGGTATAAGAGTTGACCCCTTGAAGGTGGAGGCAATACTTTAGTTGTCTACCCCATGAAATATTTGTCATCTTCAGTGTTTGCAAGGCATGGCAAACTTCCTACGAAGATTTGTTGTCAATTTTGCCAATTTGACTAGAGGTTTCATGCGTCTCCTGAAGAAGGATACTCCCTTTGAATGGGATGAGCAAGCCCAGGAGTCCTTCGATGCACTTAAGCAAGCCCTAGCATCGGCCCCGGTGATTAGTCCTCCGAATTATAGCCATGATTTCCTATTATATGTGGCTGCATATTTAGAGACAATTGGGATGGTTTTGGTTCAGGAGGATGAGGAGATCCAGGAGCATGTCATATATTATCTGAGCCGAAACCTTATTGACGCAGAGATTCGGTATTCTCATGTCAAGAAGCTTGCCTTAGCTACCGTACATGCGGTGCAGCATTTGAGACATTATATTCTCCTTCGCCAGACCTTGGTTGTTTCCCATGTCAATCCATTTTAGTTCGTCCTTACACGTAGGATGATTGGGGGAAAGTATAATAAATGGATTGTCATCCTGCAAGAGTTTGATCTTGAATTTGTTTCGGCAAAATCGAAGAAATATTTAATCTTTGCAAAGCTCATATCAGATTTTCTGAGCGAGGGTGAGGAGTCGGTATGTGAAGATACATTCTTTGATGAACACATTTTCTTAATCTCAACAGCTGACCCATGGTACGGTGATATCATATTATATTTGCAAATGCAGAAGACCCCTACTCACCTCTCGCGAGATGAGCGACGTCGATTACGTCACATTTCCAAGAACTACCTGATTGTGGACAATACTTTGTACTGCCGTGGAGTAGATTCCCTTTTACGACGTTGTTTAACTCATGAGGAGGCTGAGGTAGTGCTTAATGATTGCCACGGAGGGGTGTGTGGTGGTCATTTATCTGGGCTTTCTACAGCTCAAAATATTTTGAGAGCAGGATATTTCTGGCCGTCGATCTTCAAGGATTGTATTGAAGCGGTCAAGAGGTGCCACCCTTGCCAGGTGTTCGCACGTATCATGCGCTCGAAGCCTGCCCCGTTACATCCTATTATCACCATCGGTCCCTTCACCAAGTGGGGGATTGATTTTATGGATTGCAACCCAGCTTCAGCTGGGGGGCACCATCATATTATAGTGGCTGTTGATTACTTCATGAAATGGGCTGAGGCAATGCCTACAGTAAAATCCGACGGTGAGACAGCTACTCACTTCGTATTCAACCAAATCATCTCTAGTTTTGGGATTCCGAGAGAGCTTGTCACTGACCATGGCTCACACTTTCAGAACCGTATGATGGAAGAGTTGGCATACAAGTTAGGGTATAAGCAAGAGCACTCCTCTTCTTACTATCCTCAAGCGAATGGACAGGTTGAAGCTGTGAATAAATCACTTAAGTCCATTCTCCAACGAACCATCGCACAAAGCAAGACAAATTGGCATATTATGTTGTATTCTGCTTTGTGGGCATATCGAACCGCGGTAAAGACTTCCACTAGTTTTTCTCCATATCATCTTGTTCATGGAGTGGAGTCGATATTGCCGGTTGAATGTGAGATTCCTTCGTTGAAGTTAGCCGTGGAACTCTTACCAGACACTTCACCTTTGGAGGAGCATTTGGTTCACCTTGAGCAACTCGATGAGCAGCGTAGAGATGCCTTGGTGACTCTAGAGGTTAATAAGCGTCGCGTGAAGGCCCAATACGATAAGTCTGTTCGTCCGAGAGTGTTTAGTGAGGGAGACTTGGTCCTTTTGTGGGATCAATCGAAAGAACCCTTGGGGGCAGGGAAGTTCAATCCTATGTGGCATGGTCCTTACGTGGTCAAGCGTGTATTAGAGAAGGGTGCCTACGAGTTAGTGGATTACGAAGGGACAGTCTTGGCGGAGCCTAGAAATGGGCTCTATCTTAAAAAATACTATGCATGATCTTTAGCCAAGGCTATTTGTTGTATATTATTGTACAGTTTTTTTGCATAGTTAGGTCTTGTTTATCGTGATCAGGTTTGTGATTAGTTTCCATTTCTTGTGGCAGATGTCAATGGAATCTTCCACCTACATAGGATTCGCAGATGGTGCAAGCCATCACACTCAACACTCAGCCTCAGCTGCTTGGGTGATTTTTACTCCTATGGGTCATGTACTGTCTTCAGGAGGTGTGTTTATGGCCATCTTCCAACAATGTTTCCGAATATAGTGCCGTTATCGAGCTTCTACGAGATGCCATTTCGCATGGTGTTCTCTCTCTTGATGTACGTCTTGATTCAAAGTTAGTAGTGTCACAGCTAAATGGTTTGTACCATGTTAGAGATCCGACGTTATTGAGGAGATTCTTACGTGTGAGATTGTTAGAACGGCAGTTTGAGAACATAACATATATACACATTCCAAGAAATTTTAATCAAATTGCTGACTCATATGCTAACTATGTGTTAGATTGGCATTTGTTTCATTCATTATAAATTAATCATAAACACAATTTTTACACATGTAAATAAATAAACCGATCACCATAAAACTTTTTTATATACATCAAAAATGTGGTAATACATAGTGTCATAATACAAAATTGGGGCTTTGAATGCCACCATCATATACACGGTAGTACAAAATAGATACACTCCCAGGTGTCTAGTCCTGTGGAGGTGGATGAGGGTTGTGATCATGATATGTCACCACGGCCCTAGCTAGCCGCCGAAATAAACGCACCCATGCGCGTGGTACACCCACCACCTGTCTCTGCATAGCCTTAGGAAAGTCCTCAACTTGCGCCATGGGAATCCTGTGAGTCAGTCGCACGAAGTTGGTATGGATGCTTTGGAGCATTCGCTCCGCATCCACACCGGTGATATCATCTCCTCTTCCCCTCTGTCTATGACGTGGGAAGCCCTCTGGTCATCGTGGTCCCACATCTGCACATGAATGGTAGATGTCACTATGTATTGTCACCCAAAAACATGTCTTTTTGTTTCCATATAATCAAGAAAACACAAAAAAATTAAATACTTCAAAATTTTTAAAAAGAGTAAGGGTCGAGATTCGTTACCTATGTCTCCATATACTGATCCTGGTGGTAATGGCATGTCCGGGTCTCCCCGAAAATCTATCCCTGCATAAGGGTAGTCCTCTATGGAAACAATCTATCATCGCCACCATGGAAAAAAGTCTGCTGGATAAGGATTGGCCACCCTATCGCCCCCCAGTCTGCGCATCGCATCTACCCAACGTCGTTGGGACGGATCTCGAACCCCGTGGAGAGGAACATCCACTCTAGGGCTCAATCCTGGAACACGCTCGAAGAAAAATGTGCTCAAGATACTGCTGAACCTGAAGTTCCGTATCCTACCTGCCTTGCACTCACTGAGCTGATGTTTCATGTTGCTCAGTATGGAAGTGCTCCAGTCATAGATGGTCGGTGTCATGCACTCCACTGCATAGAACATCAATGGCCGAGAGGCCTGATGGAGTGATGCTAAGCCTGCTATCCTACCCAGCGTCAGTAGTATGGCCTTTAGGCCCAGTACCTGTATAGCGTTGGTGGCAACTTGGCTCCCCACCTTCTCCGTCTTTGGGTAGCAGTACACAGCTATGTACTCGTCGATAGTCAGCCCATGACCTGGCCCTCCTCGGGAACGAAGGTTCACCATCTCACCTCACCATGATAGACCTGTGATAAACTAGATATCCTCCACCTCAATGGTGAGGGACATGCCATCTAGCCGGAAGGACTCTGAGTCCGGATCCCAATAGTCTACAAGCATCTGTAGTAGTCCTGGTTTGGCCCTCAAGCCTCCTAGGCACCAAAACTTGTAGAGTCCGCATCTTCTTAGAGCTTCTTGAGCCATTCTGTCAGCCCTTACTGCTTCCTCTACATCACCGTGCTCACATTCTCGCCACTCTAGCACCATCCTGCATGAGAGTTTGACCAAAATATCCATTAGATTCTTGTAAATCCTTATGCACAGCGTCATACGCAGCTGTTTTGAAAACAGCCACGTATGTACACGGTTTATGGTCCCTTTTCCGTGTATAGCCAGCCCTATACACGGAAAAAGCCTCGATACCCATGTGGGCCGTAGCGCTCATGTAAGTTTGGCCTTTAAAAATTCATTTGACCATGAAAAATTACAAAAATTATATTGAAATGCAAGCAGAGAACATGAGTTAATACTTGGAAGAATCGGTTGTGAATTCGGCCGGCTGGATTTCCTGGAATTTGCAGTTGAATATCAGAGCTCCAATGGGTAAAATTTTCAAATGATTTATATTTTTACTATTTATAGAAAAATTTTCAAATATTTGAAAATTTTTACCCCCTTTCCTATAGTTTTGACCGTTTCTAACCATTTTGGACCGTTTCTGACCTAATCTGTGATGTAGAAGACCATTTTCAGCGCCGTTTCAGCCTTTGGATTGACCCGTTCATACTGATCTCAGGTATAATGTCTACACTGGCATTTGGTGCCCATGCTGATGTTTCCCCCTTTACGGTGTGGGAGTCCATTGTATATTATTGCCATGACATTTAGCAAGAGCCTCATACTCCTCTTGATCTTATGCTGGCCTTTTTCCCTCCGGAATCACCTTGTATCAAGTTGTGCATGCATTATCATGTGCTTTGCCTATCTTATTGAGCTTTATGCCGGCTCCCTTGACATTGTGTTTCAGCCATATAGCCCGAGCTTATCTCATGTCTAGCCATGCAGAGCCTTTATTTATATCCTTCGCAGCTTGATTCCCTTTTTACCGGGAGGGGATTTTCCCCCGAGTGTCGATATCCTACACATGTATCCTTGCATTGAGCATAGGTATGTTCCACTGCTTGGAACTATTTTGTTTGTCCTAAATGACACTCGTCTCCTCCTAGTTTGTAACTATAAAGCTAGTTTATTCTTTTTTCAAGCTTTTCAAATAACTAAAAAAGACCAAAAAAATCAAAAAACCAAAAATCCGGACAAGAAAAGATATTATCTTTGGAAGCTGTCGAGTCATGTCACCTTCAAACAGAGCACTGTATATCACATCCATTGGTTGGGTTATAGTTTGACTTAGGAGCTGTACTCGTTATCTGAGTTTTATCTCCACCGACTGGTTAAGCTTCCAGTCCCTATGGAGCCTCTATTGATGCCTCCTGCATCATAGGGATGTCCCAGTTTGTATATCGAGTCTATGCTACCTTCTTTCAGTTACCATACATCGTTATGCTCTTGTTCGAAGGAAGTTGAAACCTGAGTCGGCCATTCCTCAGTTATCTTGACTTTGCATGTCGGCCATTCCCGGTACAGTTACTGGTTCGTGCACCTTATGATCGAGTCCTTCCACATTATACAGCTTTGCTAAGTACCTCGTGTTGGATGATGGGGGATGCCCTAATGCCCTCCTTCCAGTGGATTTCATCCCATCGACTTCAGATCATTTATTCTGGGATTGGAATCTAGAGTCATTTTGAGTGCCTTGAGACTTGTAGTCATCAGTGGCAGGTTCTCTCGCCATCGACAGTTTTGGGAATACATCAATGTCCCCTGATCGATGGATTCTTTCAAGTGTTCGACCTCAACACATTTATTCACACTTGTTCATTTGCACTCTAGTACCTTGATTCCCATTTTCATTATTGGTGGGTGATCTCGCGTTT
>LPNX010710200.1:328490-394279 GCA_001517045.1 Pseudotsuga menziesii | reverse complement strand
TGTATCCGGGACTGCTATATGTATTCGTAGTTATATGCAGAGTTGTATTATGGTATTATGCTGATTGGGTGGCTAGTATTCCATTTGGGTACCTTCATCACTTCACTTCTGGAATGGACTTATAATGTATTTCGGCCATCGTATAACCCCTCTGATCTCATACATTAGGGGGCATCTGTTATAGTGGATTTCACCACACTAGGTGAATCACACATTGTATGGCCTTCCCCTGTCTCGCTGCAGACTCATTAGCCCCTATGGACCACTTTTTGTCTTTTGATGTATCATTGACCATCCCTAAAAACATTAGAAAAATGATATATGCGGCATTTTCCCCGATAACCGCGTACATACGCAGATATTCCCTCTATAGTCGCGTACGTCGGGATGTGTACATAATCCAAAATTCTTTGGAGCGTTCCTTGACTTGGATCCAATTCATATGACTCCTGTCCTTCCATATACCTTGAGATCACACGGATTTGACCTTTCAGTATCACTTTGAAAAGCTATATAAGGAACCCTTGAGACATTGAAAGCATAAGAGAGAATTGAGAGTACCGAAACTATAGTCCATTGTTGCCAGAACTTATGCTTGAGTTTGCATCCCTTTGTCCCTTGGAGCACTGTTGTGTTCTTCCCAATATTTCCCTTTGCTAGTAAGCTTGATATCGGAGTGATGGAGGATTGAGGTGGTGGAGGCCCAAGTGGGGGATTCAGTTTCTCCGATTCGCAGACGTGCCGTCAGAGGTTGTCACTTGTAATCTCTGATTCATATTAATAGAAATATATTTTCCTGTCCAATAATGTGTATTTGAATGAATATTGTTTCCATTGGAATATTTCAAATGCTTATACATTATTGATTATATATGTTAGAATAGATCTAACACCGTGAAATATAGTATGCTTGTATTGTTTACTTGTTGTTGAGGACGTGCTATAACAATTCGAGCTGAAGATTGGAAAGCTCAACGGGGATCTACTTCAACCATCCAGAATAAAATACGAGGTTCGATCCTTTAGTGTTAGATGTTTTTATTTCTATTGCATATTGGGAAAGATTGATTTCTGGAGTCTAGCTGTCTGTTGTGGTACCCCAAGCCATAGGAATTTCTCTCCGTAACAGTGACATTCAACAACTTCCTGCTCTAGAGGACCAACCAGAGATATCTCTCCATGCCTTAACCAAAGTCACCACCCCACAAACTATGGGGGTCAGAGGGTTCTTCAAAAAACTCCCTCTTATAATACTCATTGATTCTGGTAGCACTCACAACTTCATTGACCCGAGGATCGCCAAACAGGCTGATTGTTTCATCCATCCTTGCTCCAGCTTTGAATTCATGATTGCCAATGCTGGAAGCTTACCTTGCAAAGGGAAGTGTCGTAATGTGCGCATATCTATGGGGGATTATAACTTGCACTCTGACATGTTTGCCTTGCCCTTAGGCGGATTTGATGTGGTTTTGGGCACTCAATGGTTACACACACTTGGACCCATTTATGGGATTTCACTGAACTTTGGATGCAGTTTTCAATCAATGGTACCAAACACACATTGCAGGGCTTACAACCAGGGTCTCTTAGCCTCATCAGTTTGCATCACATGGAAAATATTCTTAAGAAAATTTCACATGGTGTCATCGCTCAGCTCCATTTCATTCAGATGCAACCTTCAGCAATCTCAACTACTCCCTTGGATCTTTCATTTCGATCCACCTTTCAAATGCCTTATTTTTCCAAGCTCTTCACTCTTAAGTGTGATGCTTACGACAATGGACTTGGGGTTTTCCTCTTTCAAGATGAACATCCCACCGACAAATGCACTTCTGGACATAATTTTTCCACTTCTACATATGAGAAGGAAATTATGACTATTTTGCACACAATACAAAAGTGGTGGCCATCCCTCTTAGAGAATTCTTTCGGCATCAAGATTGATCATGAGAGTTTGAAATATTTCCTAGAACAATGGGTCTCATCCCCAACACAATAGCAATGGGTTCTCAAACTCAGGGATTATGACTATAAGAAGGCTCAGGAAAATCTTGTGATGGATGCTATTTTCCACACATTTGATGCCCATGTTTCTCTTTCAGTTATTTCTATGCCTCTTCCAACTTGGTTACACTCTCTTTAGCAAGGCTATGTCAATGAATCCTCATTATCTGAAGTCATCTGATAGTTGGCCAGTAACCCTTCTATGGTACCGTATTCCTCTTGGGATGGATTTTCTCTGAGATACAAGGGTTTTCTCGTGCTTCCCCAGAGCACAGACCTTAAACATGTGGTTTTTTATGAACTCCATGCTTCTCCATCAGCAGTGCACTCTGGGTTCATCAAAACATATGAGCTGGGGCATCGTAACTTCTTTTGGAAGGGGGTACAACCCGAAATTCAGCATATGGTTGCCGAATGTGTTCCTTGTCAACACCACAAGGGTGAAACTACACTCCATCCATATATCACCTCTTCAATTGCACAAATTTTCATGGCCCAGATATTCCTTCTTCATAGAATCCCTTATTCCATTGTCTCGAACCGCAACACAACTTTCACAAGTCATTTTCACCTCCCTGACACCGAACTGCATATGATTTCAGTTTATCACCCACCAATAGGGGGTCCGACTATAGTTGTCAACAAATATTGGGAAACCTATCTTCATTGTTTCATCTCTGAAGAACAACATCAGTGATAACAGTGGCTCCCTCTCGTTGAATGGTGGTACAATAATTCCTACCATACTGCATCTAAAATGACTCCATATGAACCAATCTATGGTCACACACCTCCAGTACTCCTCCCATCCACCCCTAGTAGTTCACCAGTTCAGGAAATTGACATGGTTCTTCGAAACCGACATCAGATTCTTCACCTCCTGTAGGACAATCTTCACCTGACAAGAGCCCGCATGAAACAACAGGCTGATCAACACTGTTCTGAGCACACTTTTTCAAGTTGGTGATATGGTTTTTCTTCATCTGCAGCATTACAAGCAATCCTCCATGAAAGACAAAGGGCATCAAATAGTCGCTCCAAAGATCTCTGTCCCATATCTAATTCTTCCAAAGATTGGGTATGTTGCTTATAAATTGGCACTTCCTCCTTCTTGCATTCAGCAAGTGATCGACGCCAACATCAATGCACAAATTGTTTTACCGGAATGGGTTACTGAAGGATCCATCATTTCGAAGTTGAAGGCCATCCTCAATAAGCGCACTAGTCAGCTTCTATCTCGGTCCATCACAAAGGTCTTCAATTCAGTGGCCCAGTATGCAACCAAAAGATGCTACATGGGAACCCCTCCTTCAGATTCAGCAGTTGTTTCCACATCTAAAGCTTTGAGGACAAATCTTTTTCTAAGAGGGAGGGGATGTTAAGAACCCATTTCAACCCCCCTCTTTATTTTGTTGGTATATTTTGTCGGACGCATATGCTTTGTAAGCTGTCCAATTAGTATGATGTATTATCCTACATTCATGGGGAGTAAGTAATAGTTGTTAAGTCATCCAATTAATAGGTTTCATTATCCCACATTCATGTGGAGTAATAGTTGTTTATATTAGACTTAGTATATAAGTATGTGTTGAGGCTATTGAAAGCACTGAAGAGTTATTTTGTTTTGAGCTTGTTCAAAGGAGGTTTCCCCCTCGAAGTGGCCCGCGATCAATAAAATATCTTTTGTGCTCCAATATTTTTGCATTATCATTGTTTATTGCAGGAGGTTCTCCACAAAATACTCTAGCATAACTTTGCCTCCAAATTGGTCCCCCTATCCTCTATCCCCTCTCCTCTTTTTAAAGTTCACTAGGAGGAAGAGTTGCGAGGATAGGATAGTTAGGGGAGTTAGGGTGGTTACCAGGCCTACCCCAACTATGCCATGATTAGTTGGATTTTTATGATTAATGAATTTTAATGAAATACATAGGTTGTAAGGAGTCAACTTGCATATGATATGTGGGTTTCCCAAAGTAAACACACGTATTCAGCATTTGAGATCGATACACGGGTTTCTTGTGTGCAACTTGTGTATGGTACATAGGTTGTCAGAAGGAAAGCCATGTATTCAAGGTGAATTCATATTCAAAAAATGTTGATAGTACAGTGAAAAGTGTGTGTTCAAGGTCCAAACCTCTTATAGAATTAAGGATACTTCTATCCATTATTTCCTTTTTGTGATGACAAATTTGGTGTCATTACTCAGACGAAGTTCCATTTCGAGGTATAAAAAATTCCCTCTAATGTATGACGTCAGAGGGTAAGGATGACTGGAATACATTACAATATTTATCTCAGAGAACTCAGAATCCAAGCCACAAAGAAGTACCTGAAACAGACAAAAAAGAGGGCATTTTTACAAAATAATTAGTGAGGACGCCATGTTCAATAATGTGGAACACTATCTCCTTTACAAGATACACATACATAATATAATATGGGATCCAAGGCCACACATAATTTACAAAATGGATCATAACCATATGAGTACAATAACATATCTTCAATGGAGGTGTGTCACAAACCATGTCAATATCTTGCGCAACTTAGGTTTTATAGGTTGCAAACCCAAGGTCTTCATCCAAATCCATAGAATCAAGTACAACTTCTACCATGTGAATACAATAGTTGAAGTTGAACATGGAGAATACCATCGGAATATCGGTTAAAGGGTTGTACCAACAACCAATGCAAATGAGACCACCAAGATGGAAAGTGGGTCCTGAGGTACTATCCCAAAACTCTAGGTATTCATCATTAGCGGGTGTTGATAGGAAACCATTTGTGAAGAGGAAGGAATGGATTAATCCTTCAACAAGTCACATGAGCAAACTGTTAGTGTGGATAAGGGAATATAAGCATAGATTGAACTCATAGATGGTCATGAAAATGATCGAGGTAAATAGAAAAAGGTTGAGGATCCTTGAATAGTGATCACGACACAGAGATGAACCAAGGAAGCTTTAAATCCAAGAGAGACAACTAGACTTATTTGCAATGTAGGAGACATTTACATATTCTCCATGTACTTATAACAAGTGTGTAGCTAGGGTTTTCACCCTAGCTTGTGCTGATGAGCACCTACTAAGGAATCTGGAATCCTTAGTAGCAGTTCGATTAAACTAAAAATAAATTGGAAAGTAAAAGCTAAGCTAAGATAGTAAAAGTAAATGACAGGAAATAACAATAACAAGAAGATGTAAAAAGTGTTTGTATTTTGTATTACCTCCAATGTGGAGGTTGGTGGAGTCCGTTGCGCTGGTCCGATGTCGGTGGCTCCGAGCTCCGAGCTGGTCCTTCTCCTTCTCCGATGGTGGAAAAATAGGCCAAAAAGGGGTCTCAATGATGGAAGTAGCTTGATGGTAAGCTAGGGTTTCATGAGATGTTTTGGCAGAGTAAGGATGCTATTGACTGTGGATATGAAATGAGGGGGCTTCACCGTTTATTTATAGTTTTTTAGTGGTGAAGTGCTTGCCCATGGTTTTTGGAAACTATGTGGTTTAGGGTAGCTTGTTTAGGGTTTTTAGCCCCTTTAGGGTTTTTCTCCTTTTTCCTCATTATTTTTATTCCTTTTCTTCCCTTTTGGGGATTTTTGCTATTTTTGGAGGAATTTTGGTTATTTTTGGAGGAAAAAGGGGTTTTTGGGCCTTTTGGAGGCATTTTAGGCCTTTTAGAGCCTTTTAAGATGGTTTTATGGCATTTTGGAGGCTTTTAGTGGGATTTTCAGGGAAATATGGTAGGTAAATGGACGAATGAGCCATGAAATGGGGTAGATGAGGTAGTTAACCATTTTTGGGTGTTAACAAAGTGAGCAATGGAGGAGTAGCTACTCAAAGTACTAGTTGAAAAATGGAAAGTTCAAAACTGAGACATGAGTATCGGGAGACTCAAAATAGTACTTTGTTCAAGGATAACTATGAATTTGTTTCCAACTAAATTACAATGTAGAAAGAGTATTTCCTTCCATTCTTGTTAAGTTTTAATGAGTCCAAGAAAGTAAACTTGAATCCTTCTTCATTTTTGAGCAAGATTGAAGAAGAGATTAAATATTTCTTGATAAAGCATTGATTCGTGGATTTTATGAGCCCAAATTAGTGAATTCTCATTGGTGTTTTCATTATTTGAGATTTTTAAAAATCCAAAGAAGATTCTATGGGGGTATTTTTTCGTAAAATTAGTCTCCTAAGTCTGAAAAAAGTATAAAACAATCCATACAAGAACTCTCTTAGCTTCTGAGGAACTAAGGTATACTTTTTTCTTATTTAGTTGACAAGGTCTGAAAAAGGGGTAAGCTATCACTGAACTGACGCTCCTTCAAAAACAAGCACATAATCTTAGTTTAATGAGTATGAAGGAACACATGATCACTTAGGATGTTACATTTATTTATGAGTATGGGGAAACCAACAATAAACTCAATGCTTTATATTGAGTTTTAATGAGCATGACAATGACATAAAAAACGCTCAAAATATTTTTCATAGTTTAAACCAGAGCACAAAAAAGAGAAAGTGATCTCAACGGGTTCCTTTTTTGTAAATTTAGTCCTCTAGACTAGAAAAAGAGATAAACCTATACCTGTAAATACTCTTCTAGTCACAATAAACTAGAGTATTCCTTTTTTGTAAGTAATCCACATGGTCCAGAAAATGGTTAAACTTATACCAATGTGGATGATCTTTCACTTCCTTTAACAAGTCTGAAAGAACAAGCAAACTTGACTATTTAGTCATTTTTAAGGAGTCATACTAGGGCTTAAAGGTAACTCCATATGACAAGAGCCTTATAAAAAAGGATAGTCAACAAAAGATAGAGTATGAGGCTCATTTTTTGCATGTAATACAACTAAAAAGGATCTCGAGACCTATAAACATGCATCATTGGTACCAAAAATGGCATGAAAGATTCTATCTAGGCTAAGCCATGTTAGGTAAGCTCTAATACTTGGAAGAAAAACGATGTTTGAAATATAAAAGAAGGAAAATAATCACAAACTATGGAAAAATGGGAGTCTTATGAGGAATCACATTCAATTTTCATCCATGACCTAAAAATTCCAGGTAAAAATCTCATTCATTAGTTATAATATTTTGGAAAATAACCAAAACTCTACAAAATTGGGTAAAAATTAGAAATTTTTACCATAAATAGTGAGTTTGGATTAAAAAACTAATTCATTTTGACTTTTACCTTGGAACAATTCCAATTTACCATTTAGCTTCAAATGCTTCCTACGGAAAATCCAGTGGATGAAATCTAAATTCGCAAGTTGCAAGTAATTTGTCTCTCTCATACCTTTCATTTTATGTCTTTTATGTGAAGTTTTTTGGGCAAACTTTGGTGTTTTGGTGATTTTAAAAGGGAACCATGCGGAATACATGGGTAACCTCTAGCAAAATCGCGTATTTGACAACAATACGTGGATTGGAAATGGGGAAACCACGTATGATACACACTATGTATAAATGTGCACTTGCATAAACTGTGTGTGGTGTTTAGGGCATGAAAAATGACCAAAATGCATGTTGTTTTTGGAAAATATGTTTCTTGAGTGGCACGAAGGAGAGCACAAGGACCTTGATTGGGAATCTTTGCATGATCCATTAACGTTAAATGCCCTTCGACAATTTGGATTGTTAAAATTATTTTGGACGACAAACATGCATGCCCAAATCAAGCTATTGGAGACTTTGGTAAGATATTGGGATCCCGATTAGGGCTTGTTTGACCTTCATTGTGAAACACTGGACATTACTCCTAAATACATTTGCTTCAACACATGTTTATGACATAGAGGGGTGTCGATGAATCTGAGTGGTTTCGATCATGGGACCAGTTAGTGTTCAGGATTATGTGAACATGTATTGTGTGCCTTGATAAAAAAAAGTCAGATACACAAGTTCCTATTGGCCAAATAGAAAGCTTCCCACTTAAGGTGATTGTGATCATCATCCATAATCTTCATGTAAAGGTTAGGATCAAATTTACTCTTGGTAAATCCCATCCTTTCCAAGCTATCTATTCTACCATACCAAGCTCTGGGAGCTTCCTTCAGTCCATACAGATCCTTTTTCAACTTGCATGGATGAGTCACTCTGTCTTTGACTTCAAATCCTTTTGTTTGTTTGACGTAAACCTCTTCCTCAATCACACCATTAAGGAAGGATGTCTTTACATCCATCTGGTGTAAGTCCCATTTCATCATGGAAGTAAGTGCCATGATAGTTCTAATGGAATTGTACCCTGCTACTGGAGAAAATGTCTCTTCATAATCGATCCCCCTCATTCTGAGAGAATCCTCTAGCCACAAATATTGCTTTTTACTTTTCAATACTTCCATCAACAGCATGTTTTATCTTGTAGATCCATTTCAAAGATGCCACACTCTTTTTTTCTGGTTTGGGAACTATATCCCAAACATCATCCTTCATTATCATCTGGTATTCTTTCATCATTTATTCAACCTATTCTTTCTTCT
Source organism: Pseudotsuga menziesii (assembly GCA_001517045.1). NCBI lineage: Eukaryota > Viridiplantae > Streptophyta > Pinopsida > Pinales > Pinaceae > Pseudotsuga > Pseudotsuga menziesii. The sequence goes on along the minus strand of LPNX010710200.1, from coordinate 385,797 downwards.
GTGCAACTTCCTCATAGTTGGTGGTTTCTTGATGTACAAGGTCACACATCAAAGCTACATAACTAGAATATGGCTTTGATCTTTTACTAGTTCTTGTGGAGCCTTCTGGTGCTCCATATCTCTATGTTTCTTGTATGATTTCTCTTACCCAAGCAGGTTTTCTCTTTCAAGAGATATCCATACTAAGGGTTTCCTGAGGTTATAGCATGTCATGATATTAATATGATAGTATATCAGGAGAGGGTTCATCTTCTACCATTCTAGGAGGTACATCCTCTTCATTTACTTCTTCAAGCTGACACCTTCTAGATTTCTTAAGAGTTGTCTCTTCATAAAATGTTACATCCCTACTAATATTGATATGATGGAATCCTGAGTTGTAAATTCTAAAGGATTTGGAGACTTTATAGTATCCAAGAAATATTCCCTCATTTCCATAAGGATACAATTTGGTTCTCTTCTCTTTTATAATATGTACATATACTGACTGGGAAGCCAAATATCTTGAGATGGCTCACTTCAGGTTTCTTTCCTGTATACATCTCTTCGGGAGTCTTGAATCCAAAATCACTGTGAGATAATCTATTCTACACATATACGGTTGTTCTTGTTTCTTCAGCCCATAGGTGGATAGGGAGGTCTTGGTCATGAATCATGGTCTTCACTGCTTACATGATAGTGTTGGAATATAATAAACCCACTCATAAAATAATTAATCATTATTTGATTAATTTCCTACCCACTAGCTTAGATAGTTGGCATCCACTTACACCTTAGAGTCAACACTTGCTATCTATATCCTAGGAATGATTTATTTATGATTCTGGGTTGATCTTGACCACTTTATGGCCATTCAGAATTGGTAATTGTGCTTTACAACAGAATCTGCTTTATTCTGCTTTTTATGCTTTATCCTGCTTTTCTATGGATAAGGTAAAGCTAGTCAACTAGGAAACTGGAAGCTTTTGTTGTCAACCCATCCTCCATTATTTTCTCTCCACATTCTAGGATTAGCAAGTGTTTCCTTCACTCATCATCACTCAGACATGCTATTGCTAATTCGTGAGGTTCTTGGTAGATTGGGAAAGTGCTTTAGTCAACTATGGGGTTTATCATAATTAGTAAGCCTGTTTTATGAACTAGCTTGAGTTGTCTTCATGCAACTCATTTTTCCTTTATAAGGATGTATTACCTATGTAATAATATAAATTATCATTTATTGATCATTCATTAATGTGTGTTCATTAATTATTCTTCTTCTCTACTTATGCTAATTCTCCACAGTTCTATGTGAGGTTAATTGTGTGCCTAGATCCTTAGCCTGTTTATGAAATTCCTTATGCTATCAAGGCTTTGGAATTTCTACATGGTATCAGAGCTAAGGTTCTCAAAGTTCAAGTTCTACATGGTATCAAAGCTGAGGATATAAAAGCTCTACATGATATCATATCTTTAAGAGTTCATTAATTAATCCTCCTTTTCAGATTTGCAGGTTTATTTTTGCAGGTTCAACTTCGAATGGATTCAAGAGTATCAATTCCTCTTCTTTCTCCATTCACAAGCTATTCAGAGTGGAAACTAAAGATGATTTTATATTTAAAGAGACAAGGTCTCTATGAGATATCTATTGGAGCTAGTGAAGAGTCTTATGAAGAGCCAAGTGATTGGTTGAATGACTGTGATAGAGAAATTGGATCTATTTGTCTAGCTATCTCTCCATGCATGCACTACCTTATTGATTATGTTGATTACCCAAAGGATATCTCGACAACATTGGATAGAGTTTTGGGAAAGGACAGTGAGGATCCTTCTAGCTATGTGGAGAGTGCCTCTAGCTCCGCAATGATTTCTCTCTTTCAAGATGTCTCGACCTCTACAGTATCTGATGAAGTTGATCATGAAGAAGAATTTTCTCATATAGTTATTGTTGCTACTACTCTATTTGATTCGAATGCTTCCTCTTTCAATCAAGAAGCAAATATTGAAGAGCCATATTTTTATGTGTCTCTTGAAGTTGAAGATATTGATTCATATTCTTATGATGTTGTTGATGAAAAAGAAGTGACTAATGGAGCTGCTATTGTTGTTGATGATTCACTCACACATTTAGTGTTCTCTATGTCTTCTATGATGGATTTTGAGATCCATATGCCAGATCTCTCACACTTTGTGCATGCCTCTCTTCTTGATGGTGCACAACCTAGCGACTTCCAGGATGTTTGCTTAGCCAAATCAAGTCCTTCTAATGTTTTTCCACTTACCATACTTGATCCCATGTTCTTCTGCATCTCCTCCTTTGTTCTTGGCACTCATTCTCAGAGCCTCCTTGAATATTTTGAACATCACTATCTTTCCTCCTCTCATACTTATACCATAGAGTATTCTTTACCAGTATATTCCCATGAGTCTATTGTTGTGCTTTTTTGTGATCTCTTGGATTCTTTGGAATCTAGATCAACCCATGGATCCCATTCATTTGCACTCTTTTATCATATGCCTTCTCTATGTTCCTACAAGATCACTTCCACACATCCTCTTTGTGTAAATGAAGATGGAGACATTATACATTTGCTTGGACAGTTATTTCACCTATATAGAGCTCAGTTCATCTCTACGGGTTCGAATTTCAAGTCATCTCATCATCTTGGAGCTGATTACAAGTCTCAAGATCCTTCAGTATTTCCTTCACATCATTGGATCTCAGTTGTTCTACATGGTCCCACAGCTGTCCTTGATCTAGGTGAGCAGATTTATCTTCTTCCCAAGAAGAAGATTCCTCTAGAAATCAGCATTTATTTTGGAGCAGCAACAACACCAGTAGTTCGGCATTTTTGGTATTGCTTTTAATTTCCTTTCTTGAGGGAGGATTTTCCCCTTGATGTTTTTCCTCTTTCCTCATTTATTTGGACAAGATAAATTGTAAAAGGGTGACCATAGCTTTATTGTTGGGCCCTTAATGCATATATATTTCTGATTAGTTCAGGGATATCATCATAAAGTCAGGCTTAAAGGGGGGTGTTGGAATATAATAAACCCACTCATAAAATAATTAATCATTATTTGATTAATTTCCTACCCACTATCTTAGATAGTTGGAATCCACTTACACCTTAGAGTCAACACTTTCCATCTATATCCTAGGAATGATTTATTTTTTATTCTGGGTTGATCTTGACCACTTTATGGCCATCCAGAATTGGTTACTGTGCTTTACAGTAGAATCTACTTTTTCTGCTTTATCCTGCTTTTCTATGGATAAGGTAAAGCTAGCCAACTAGGAAACTGGAAGCTTTTGTTGCCAACCCCTCCTCCATTATTTTCTCTCCATATTCTAGGATTAGCAATTCTTTCCTTCACTCATAATCACTCACACATGCTATTCCTAATTCATAAGGTGCTTGGTAGATTGGGAAAGTGCTTTAGTGAACTATGGGGTTTATCATAATTAGTAAGCCTACTTTATGAGCTAGCTTGAGTTGTCTTCATGCAACTCCTTTTTCCTTTATAAGGATGTATTACCTATGTAATAAGATAAATTATCATTTATTTATCATTCATTAATGTGTGTTCATTAATTCTTTTTCTTCTCTCCTTATGCTAATTCTCTACAATTCTATGTGAGGTTAATTGTGTGCCTAGATCCTTAGCCTGTTTATGAAATTCCTTATGCCATCAAGGCTTTAGAATTTCTATAGATAGTTCTATTCTTTATTTCTACAACACCATTCTATTCTCTTTTCTGAGTGGTTCTCTATCAAGGCTTTGAATTCCTTGAATTTCTCGAACACTTCACTATTATTCTTCAAGAAGTATATCCGAGTATGTCTTGAATAATAATCAATAAATGTGGCATAATACTCATTTCAACTTAAGGATATGTGTTGTAAAGGAAAGTGTCCTATGGATAGGGTTTAAGAGGCCATCAACGTACTGGGGTTGAAAGAGAGATGCACAATGTTCAGCAAGCATACAACAGCAAGTTTCAGAGATAAGAAAGCTCCACACCTGACTAACTGAAGGCTGGTCCAAGATTTCTCTTCAATCCTCCTCTTGCTCCTCTCGCTCCAAGAGACCTGCAAAACAAGTTATACCTTCCTCAAACCATTATGACCACATATAAACAAATGATAATCAAATAAATATGAAATAATAATCTGATTAACATCATAATCTGATCATAAACAGAGATTCAATCACACATTGAACAATGATTTGGGAAGAAGAAGGACATCACATCTTTATTAATCTTGAAAACAAGTACAAGTATACCTTCTCTTCAAGTTTGGCACCTCACGAAACCTTGATCTAGATCTGCTGTTTCTCTTCTCCAAAAGAACTCAGCCTCCAAGCTCTGCAACACAAAGGGAAGACCTCCAGGGCAAAGGTGTGGGCAAAGAGAGTTCCAATTCCTCCAGCATAACAGTGCAAAAATTCAAGTCCCTTTTCATGAACCTCCCTACCTCTATTTATAGGATGAAGAAGAGTTAGGGGCGAAGCCAAAGTGGTTACAACTGAAGGAGTCAGTTCTATAACTACCCAAACTAACTCAAAAGGCGAGTTTTTTATGTTTTAATGTTAAGAAACAGATGCGCGACTATGAAGGAGAGAAACCCGCGCATGATACGCAAGTTTACACAAGAGAAACCCGCGAATATATGCATGCGCGACTTGCAAAACACAAGGGTCGCGCATGATGCGCGGGTTGCACATAAGGAGAGTCGCGCATACACGAAAAACGCATTTTTAAGGTATTTCTAGGCATTTTCAGACTTTGGTGTCTTCTGGAAAGTTTTAGCTAACTGAAATACCTTTCCAACAGTGTAGAAATGAGGTCAAACGGAGTTACAGAACTCAAGATATGGGTCCTCCAAGATAGGTGTTTTTTCAGTGACTTTCATGAAGTGCCGACATGCGACGAAATCATGGAAAAGTGGTCACAGGCAGAGCTGTGTCATTTTGGGCTATAACAGATGCCCCATAATGTGTGAGGTTAGAGGGGAAGACGATAGCCGAAATACATTATAAAGGAAAGAGCTGAGTATGGAGAGAGAGCAGAGAATCCAAGATAGAAAGGCTCGAGTGAAGGTACCTGAAAGAGAGATAAATGTCAGAAAAACTGATCTCTGGAACATACACGTCCATATACAAAACATCGCCATAAAATACAGATGGATCCAACATATGTATAACTGATGAAACTATCATGGTCGCTCAATATACAAAAAGGCACCATATCAAATCTAAAGGAGCCATGGCCACAAATGAACAAGGTGGATCCATGCTCAATAATCGATCATAGCCACAAAAATACAAGGTGTATCTATGTATCAGCAAAATGTCATATAAAGTATAACAAGGTCTTGCGCAACTTGGGAAATAGCAAAATATGACAATGCTACTGTCAACCCAAGGTCTTCAATCCAAACCGCCCAAAAAAGGTACGAATCCTAACCATGCGAATAAAGGAGCTGAAGTCAAACATGGAGGAAATCGTTTGATTACCGGTCAATGATGAAAACCGTTAACAAATGCGAGGGAAACCACCATTAATGAAAATGGTCCCCAAGGTACCTAGTACATTCTAACAAGTGTGATTACAAGGACTTGAAGTCGAACACTTGGAGAATCTATAGAGTAGGAGACATTAAGGTATCCCCACTACCCAATAGCGAGGGAAATTGCCATTGAGAACAACAATTCCCAAGGTACTGTCATAAAACTCTAAATCTCGTCCCCAGAGCAAGATGTGTTGCAGTCGATAGGAAGAGATCCGTTGGAAGGAAGGCATTAAGGCATCCTTCATCATCCAACACGAGGTAAGTCAAAGACTAATTGGATCTGGAATTGGTACTGAATTTCACAAAAAGGACCGCTGAAGACATGATGTAATGAACGGATACCAGGGAATGGCCGACACAAAAGGTCAAGGCAACTGCAGAATGGCCGACAAAGGTTTAATCCTTGAATAGTGAGCACAGCACAAAAGTGACTTAGGCAGCTTTTGACACAAAATAGGACTAACGAAACAAATCTGCAATGTAGGAGACATTGACAGATTCCCCATAGAATTGGAAAAGAGACCAACTGGAGGAGTAAGAAACTCTGAATCAGGATAAGGTCAAAAGACTAGGACCCAACTGTTGATAGACTCAAAACTGGTGCTTTGTTCAAGGAAACAAGACTTGTTGCCAAGATATAAAAATACATGGAAATAAACCTTCCCCTTCCCTTCTTTCTTGTAAAGGTTTAACGAGTCCAAGAAAGCAAACTCGGGACCATCTTCATTTTTTGACAAGCTCGAAGAAAAGAAAGAAGAATGCTTGATAAGGCACTAATTCGTGGATTTTACGAGCCCGAGCTAGTACATGCTCGACGGTGTTTTCATAGTTTAGAGAGTCTGAAAACTCCAAAGAAGACTCCAGGGGGGTCCTTTTTCGTACAATTTAGTCTCCTGAGGCCGAAAAAGTATAAAACAAACAACAGAAGAACTCTCTTAACTTCCGAAGAAGAAAAGGCGCACATTTTTCGTAATTAGTCAGGAAGGTCTGAAAAAGGTTAAATTACCACCTACCCAACACTCCTTCAAAAGCAGCATATAAAGCCTGAGTTTTACGAGTGTGAAGGAAGGCAAGATCACTCGGAAAGATCCGTTTGGTTACGAGAAATGGGGCTTACAACAATAAACTCGATGCTTTGTTCTTTAGGGTTTAACAAGCATGACAAAGACATAAAGTACACTCGGAATCTTTTTCATGTTTTGGTCCAGAGCACGAAAAAGAGAAAACTAAGCTCATACCGGGGGTTCCTTTTCCGTAGGTTTAGTCCCTCAGGTCCGGAAAAGTGATAAACCTATGCCTGAGAATACTCTTCTCAATTCAAAAAGAAAAGAGAGGGATCATTTCTCGTATTATTCCACATGGTCCAAAAAAGAGATAACCTACCACCAATGTGGATGCCCATTCACATATTCTTAACGAGCCTGAACGGACAAGTTTACTCGGCAGTCAAGTCTATTTTGAGGAGTCAGACTTGGGCCTAAAGAAACTCATAATCTTTCCCGTGAAGTTTTAACGAGTCCGGAAAAGTCAACTCGCGGCCTCCTTACTGTTTTTAATGAGCTCGAAGAAGAACAGAAAGAATGCATGATACGCAAGTTTACACAAGAGCAACCCGCGAATATATGCATGCGCGACTTGCAAAACACAAGGGTCGCGCATGATGCGCGGGTTGCACATAAGGAGAGTCTCGCATACACGAAAAACGCATTTTAAAGGTATTTCTAGGTATTTTCAGACTTTGGTGTCTTCTGGAAAGTTTTAGCTAACTGAAATACCTTTCCAACGGTGTAGAAATGAGGTCAAACGGAGTTACAGAACTCAAGATATGGGTCCTCCAAGATAGGTGTTTTTTCAGTGACTTTCATGAAGTGCCGACATGCGACGAAATCATGGAAAAGTGGTCACAGGCAGAGCTGTGTCATTTTGGGCTATAACAATATGGAGGAAATAGGACCACATACATTAGAATGAATTAGTTCTAGCGTACGTTTTGTCTTTGTTTCACTTTTCAGAAAGGGATTATTTATGTTCTTTCCTCTTTCACATCCTTTACAAGTCCTCTCCTGTTCGATATTCAGATATGGTAACCCTGTTACCACCTTGATCACATAGGGAAATGCTTTGTATTTGATGTGATCAAGTCGTGTATGCCACATTTCACTTGATATGGTAGTCTCATGGACAAGGGGTATCTCTAGATTTCCTTTGAGCTTGTATAGTCCTCCTCCTTCTTCTCTAATGACCACAACATATTCAAGTGTCTTTCCTTTGGACCACATAAGTACTTGTCCATCTATAAAAGCAACTCTATATCATTTCTTATCTACAGCAGAGATGGAAATTAAGTTCATTTTCAAACCTAGTACATACAGTACTTCCTTCATCTTCATGGAAGTCCCATAGTCAAGCTTATAACTTGATTCACCAATACCTTTGATGGGATATTGATGGTCATCTCCCAATGATACCTTCTAGAGAGAGTTCTTTTCTTCAAGTCTTGATAGAGTTTGCTTCTTCCCTGTCATGTGTTTTGGGGCACCACTATCAATAATCCATGTATCTTCTCCAAGTGTTATAGACCCAAGGAGTGCAGAGAATAGTACATATTCATCTACATCTTCACCTCTAGTTAGTCTCTTTTGAGGTCTTTCTTATACTTCATTCTCATCTTCATATAGATGAGCATGATGTCTCTTGTTTTTGTTGTTCTTCTTTGGTTATGGACACTCTCTGGCTAGGTGTCCTATCTTATGACAGTTGTAGCATTGATACTTTGATTAATCCTTCTTCTTCTTCTGAAACTTCTTCTTTGGAGGCTTATGATTACTCTTCTTGAAGTTTGATTGTTTTCTTCCTTTAGTATGGGTGGCTAGAGCATGATCATATTCTTTGATTAGACCTTCTCTATTTGCTACTATATCTTCTTCTTGTAATAAATCTTCCCATACTATGCCAACTTCATACTTTCTTTTAATTACACACAGAGTCTATATGAATGAGTCCCAAGGTCTAGTGAGACCATTGAGAGCAGTCATAAGTAGTTCATCCTCATCAATGGTGTCTCCAATAGCACTTAGTTGTTCTCTAAACTGGGAGAACCTTGTGAATTAATATTGAATAGACTCTATTTTCTCATTTTGGTGCCCTTTAGTTGAGTTCTGAGATTCATCTTTATGTTGATGTTCCTTCCCTCTTACATTCTGGAAAGTGCAACATACATCTACTTAGGATTCTTCTTAGATGACACTTGACGGATCAAGTTATCCTTAATAGAATCAACAATGATCCTCATTTCCTTGATTAGGTCTTGTTTATACTTCTCCTTAGCTTCATCTTCTTTAGGTTCCACAATATTATCCTTGATGTAATTCTCAAGGCTATTATCTTTCAGAATGAGACCAATCCTATACTTCTAATCTAGGAAGTTTTCTATGCCTTCCAATTTGTCCTCAAGCTTAGTGTTTGGGGCCATCTTGTCCACTAGGTCACTAAAAAATGAAATTTATCAAAATAAGAGGCTGAAATTACTAGTATATGTGCTTGAATGAGGCGATTTAGTTGGTTTGAATGAATTATGGAGATCCCAAATCTTCACCCTTCAAATCCTACTTGCGAGTTTGCAGCTCTATAGAATTTTTGGTTCTAGTTTTATGTAGTTTTCTGGTCCAGGGACAAACTAGGGTTTGGCTTTCTCGAAGATTCAACCACCCAAAAAATTTGATCCTTGGCTCATTAGATGCTCTCCAGGGAGGAAAAAATTTCTATGCAAATAGATCTTTCAAATTGCAAATTTGGCAGAAACCTAACTTTCCGCGGAGGGAGGAGAGGGAGTTTCACCTTGTGAAAGCTGTCATATTCAGGATAGTTTTGATACCATGTTAATATTTCATATTCTAGACTAGATATCATTAGTGTTCAATTAAAAATCACAACAGTAGCATATGGAGAATCACTAAAAGAAACAAAATCACAAGATAGACACAATATTTATCCTGGGAAACCCTCAAGGGGAAGAAAACCCAGCCAAAAATTCCTCTTTATAATATGTATAAGATATAACCCCAAAAACATGTGTTCTCCTCCTTCTATTTTGTCTCCCTCTCTCTCCTATGCACTACTCAAGTGAGTGACTATTTTTCCAAATAAGAATCACATCTCTCCTATTTATACACATTGAGCCAACTAACTTTTACCCTAAACAAGTCATCCCCACTAAACTGTCTGGGACGAACTCACCCAGGAAGACTCAAAATAGTATATTATATTATTAATTAGGGTACTAACGACCCGAATTAAAATGGAGGCTTTACCTCATGACTCAATGATGAATAAATACAATAGTAACACCCTGTCGAAGGAATAATAACATCTCCCTTGGGTTACATTAGTAAAATACATTTAGAATATCCTTTGAAGTTACAATATTTCAACACCATGCTAGGAATTTCTTCGCTTATTCAAGCTTGTGCTTAATATTGGTATTGTTTTTCATCATAAAAATGAGAACCTCAAATGGAAATAGATAGGATATAACTTACCAATGAGAGTACTTCAGTGCTTTTCTCAAAGACTGGTTCTAGTGGAACTAAAGTTTGATAGAGAAACCCTAATTTTTCAACTTGGGTAACTTTCATGTCTGATTGGATAGAAGGATGTGCCTCCTCAAGGAGAGTAGAGAAGTATACTCCTTTTCCCAAAAATATGGATAAAACTGCAAAATATATGATTCCCTGGTTCTCCTAAGAGTAGTGTTAGGTTAAAAATTGAAATCCGAAGAATGAGAAAATTATTCCATCGAAATATGAATCCTTGTAGGGAGAGTTAGATGGTCCTCCTTTTTCAATTGATCTATGGAGGGAATTGTGTTGGAGAAATTTACCACCATACACACTCTTTTTGGTCAAATTGGCCTAGTTAAACCACTATCCTAACTATTATTGACATTAATTGACATCAGTGGAGCATTAATTGACATCATCCAGTCACACCCATGCCTACCTTCAGTCAAGGAGACTAACTTAGCCTTCTCCTACATTCAGGGAGGCTAACTGGAGCACTCCAAGGGTGATCTGAGTGATATTAATGCACCTAATTGCTAACTGGTGGTTACAATCAATTAAATAGGTCAGTTAAGGCACCTCCTCTCATTGAATATATTATTTAAAGACTATTTAATGAACTGGAGTCAACAGGGGCGCCTTCACCAACTTCTGATGTGCAGTTCAACTTCAGTTAACCTCATCGGGGTTCATTAGAGTCAGTGTAGCACTACCTCTTGATGGTTGGTGAGCTGTGACATGTGTCTAATCTCTTTCAGTTGAGACTCAGTCATTTATTGCACTCTGAATTTAGTTAGGGTTAGTTGAGTAAATTAGGGTTTTGATCAGTGGTTAACTGAGTGTGAACCATGGCTTACAGTCAGTTAAGCTAGACTCACTCATTCAATTCGAATGACCTCCTAAGGAATTCGAATTGTCTCTTCATTCATGCTTGTAGCATGACATTGTAATTGTAATCATTCATTCCTTATGTGAATACAGAGCAGCTACTATTCCTGTAGACCGATTACACCATGTCATGAGTTATTTGTTGATTAATCTTTGATGAGATTGATTCTTTGTTCCTAGATCAATATACAAGATTAATAAAGTATTCGAAACATGAAGCCCCAGTTTCTTCAATTTCTTCTAAATAATTACTTGATCTTTATTCTGATGTATCTCTGAAATTCTTGCTCCTCAAGGTATGAAACTTCATCCTGAGATATCTTGATATGTCTTCTTTCCAACCCCACATATTAGAGAAAAATTGAATTCTCTAAGTAAAACTTTTGGTAAGTTTCCCTAGGTGACCTATTTATGGAATGGTTCAGTATAGCAAACTTGTACGGAATACCACATGTTAGTATTTTAAACTCACAACATAGAAACTAAATTTTGTTCCCTAAATGCAACATATTGCTAAATTTGATTTGGATATTCCTATCCCAAGATATAGTAATTATCCCTAGGTCACCTATTTAAGAATGAACTCTGGAAGAGGTTAGATCCATGATTTGGAGGGATCATATATCCTAAAGTACAATGAATATGAGGCTAACATTCACACACAAGGTACCTCAATATCTCATATTTGACCTGTAAAATTTTCAACTCCTAATCCTTCTCCAAACTCGAGTTATACTAAAAATGCCAAGATGACTAGATTTTTCCTTTTAGGGTTTTCAAGAATGAAACGCTAAGATACAATAGTTGTAGTTGTAGCACTGTTTCAGTTGCACAAATACATATTTCAGGGTGGATTTGATACCATGTTATAATTTTGATGGTTAGACAAGTTCTTAAAACATTTAGCATCATAACGTCATAACCATATGCAAAGGATCACTGAAACAAAGACAAGCACAACCACACAAAAGGAAACATATATTTATCCTCGAAAACTCTCATGGAGGAGAAAACCAAACAAAACTTCCTTAATATAGAATTTGAGAAAGTACAGTGTAAGACCCCAAGAACAAGACTAGAATATCCCTTTCTTCAGTAGACGTTTTCTTCTCTCTCTCTCTCTCTCTCTCTCTCTCTCTCTCTCTCTCTCTCTCTCTCTCTCTCTTGCACAATTGCTTGACTAAGAAGTGTGTACAAATGAGGGAGGGACGCTATATATTTATATTCTTTTGTTTGGTGACCTTTTGGTCCAAAACGACTGAAATATGGACCTTATTGGGCTGACCTCTCCTAGGGAGACTCAAAAATACATTTTATATAATACTTTTGTGGTTACTATTTCCCCAACTTACAATGGAGGTTTTACCTCATGACTTTTACATGACCAATTAAATCAAGGACATATTTGAATGGAAGAATAACATCTCTGAAGGAGAAATACAATAAAAGTACAATATAATATCTTCCAAAGTTACATTTATTTCAACAAACTATTCCTATTGTTCCCATTCAAATAGGTACAACAAAACAAATTCCATTGAAACTTGCTTGGCTTTTGATAATCCATAAGTTGCAAAGATTAACATTGGAGAAAGCAACTATACATATTGGAAATAAAGAGAGACATTATAAGTATTTATCCTTACATGTTGGATATTTATTTAAAAATATATGTTTTGATCAAATGAATGATGACTTTACAATAGAAATGACCAAGTATAAATATGGCCTATTGGTAGCGATATGTATCATTATACATGACACTTAATAATTAGTAATTAATTATCCTAACTAATAAATGCATTACGGATATCACTCGTAATAACCAATTAGGTTTATTACAAGTCATATGGCCTTGAAAATATTCGACCATGAATCTTATGTAAATAGCACTTAATTTGAGCTTCTTAAATGCTTGATTAGTTGTAACTTCACAGGGTTGTTGTGCTTGACATAATTTTCTTTAAGGAACACATAGGTGTGATCGAAGTTGACAAAGAAACTCCTACCACGAATAATGGTACCACGGTTTAATAATTCTTGAAATATTTGGTCACATTTCCGTTCAAATTTTGTCATGCATATAATTATGTAGACAAAACCATAATGACTATATGAATTATTCTTCTGAGTTTCCACTCTGATATATTCATGATGAACTTGTGTCAACAAGTTGAACTCTGGTATTTTTGCATGCCTTGGTATGGCACTGATTAATATTTGGAATATATATTCTTTAGTGTCAATTGATGGATCTTCAAGCATGGTGGATATTCAGTTACATTTGTTATGCTCTTCGTATATGTCATGGAAACTGCTGACAACTTACTTAATTCAATCTGATTGGTTAAGGATTCTTCATTTGCAGTTTCATCACATACTTTTAAGGATGAAGCGCATTTTTATGTATCTATTTCATCCATTGGGGTTTGATTCAAAATATTTAAATGATTTATATTTTCATCTTTATCTGATGATCTTGTTTTTGGTTGTTCATTGGGAACCATTTAATCTCGAACATACTGAATTGCAACAACTTGTAAAGCATTTATATCTTCGGTTGTCAGAGAATATTTTGAGTTTTCTTCTTCTACATTGTGATGATTAGGATCATCTTTAGTTCTCCTATTTTCATCATTGTATCCTTCTACAACTTCATTTTTTTTCATATTTGTCATCAACACTAATAATATCTTCATCAGTATTTGTTGTTTCATTTTTATGATTTATAAGATCGCCATCTTCTTTAGAATTGGCATTGGCATCAGGATTGTCATCAAATGCATCTGTCTTTTTGTCATTCTTATTCTCAAGTAATTTTTCTTTATGTTCATTTTGATCTTCTATACTCTGGGTTTTATCGTTGTCCTCTACATCTTTTGCTTCATCGCCTGTGTTATTGTCTTTATTAGCATGTCCTTGGCTTTTGTTTGGGTTATGAGCCAAGCTTACAACCCAACTTTGTTTTGGAGGTTCACGATCCATTTTCGCTGATTTTATGGTTGTGTAGGCAGGACGACTTATACGACTCCTTTCCATTCCTTGTATGAATATGGAACAAATTTCTAGAACTTGTGCATGATTCCGCATCTTATTATGAGTCTTGTACTTTGAACAATGGTTATGGTTAGGCATTGTTTTTTGTTTCATGTACTTCAAATGATGGCTCTTATCCTTCTTTACATATGATGCCCTAAACCTTCTGTGAGGGAGAATGTAAGGCATCAATGTGTGCATTTTTTGTTCTCACATAGGTACATGAGTGATTTTGACTTGTCCTTTATCAATATCAACTGAATTTTCTTCTGGCTCTTCCGTGACTTAAAATATATATGTTGTAACTACTTCTTCATCTTTTAACTAACTTGAGGAGTAGGATGGATGTGCCTCGGATTGTTCCTTGTCCACATGCTTCTTAGATTCTTCTTCTGGCCTTTGTATTACCAACCTTTTAAATTATTCAACTAATTATTTTATGTCTTCTTGAAGAACTTGCGTCACCACATCGATATCCGATACTTTCGCTTCAAGCTCTATGGTTTTTATTTCTTTAATCTCCCATTTTAAATCCTTTTTGACTTCTTGAGTTGTTTAGTTTTTTTATAAACACCCATAAACACCTACATCAAAGACCATTTTGTTTTATACAAAATCTTCAACTTTTTTAATAATAATAATTAATAATTAATTAATTAATAATATTATTGTTGTTGTTGTTTTATAAACTATATAAATAGTTTAGTATATAGTTTTTTTTTTAAATTTTATATATATTAAAATAAATATTAATAAATAATAATATTATTATTATATTTTATTTATGATGGATTTTTTTTTAGGGTTGAATGGGAAGGTTGCATGAGTGTTTAAGAAGATAACAGAGAGTGCAGTGTGTGGGAGGCAAGAAGAGGCTAGGAGAGGGTGCGATGAGGAGGATGGTGAGGGAACTACAAGGGGTAGATGGTTGTGGTGGAAGATGGGAGTGGTGGGAGATGAATGGGGTTGCGGTGGGAAATGGCAGCGATGGGGAAAGATGGTAGCATGAGAAAATAAGGGAGCACACAGTGGGAGCTCGGGTGAGAAAGAAGAGGCCAGGCGAGGGCACGGTGAGAGCAATGGAGGATGGCAAGAGCGTTGCAAGGTGTAGATGGTTGCGGTGGAAGATAGAAGCAGTGGAAGATGATTGGTCCTATGGTGTGAGATGACAGCAGGGATGAAGATGTTGTAGCACTGAGGAAGAGTGAGGGTCGCAACGATGATGGAAGGCGTAGGCCATGGAGCAGGTGGGAGGGAGCATAGAGGGGAATGAAATGGAGATTGTGTGGATGTTAAGAAGCGTGGGCTTGGGAGGAGTAAGGTGGTGAGTGCTGGAGTGGAGCTGTTGGGATGCGAGAATCGTGGGGAGTGCTCAATGAGTTAGTCTATGCAACAGTGAATGAAGGAGTATGATATGTACAACAAAAAAAGAGATGAAAGATGAGAGATGAGGATTGGAAGTGGGAGTGAGTGATGTGTGAGTGACTTTGGGAATGAGCAAATTGAGAAAGAGAGATTTCCTTGAGGAACAAGTGCAAGCGTCGAGTGTGAGCAGGAGCCTAAAGCTCTCATACCACTTATAAGGATTTATCCTAACATGTTGGATATTTATTTATAAATATATGTTTTGATAAAATGAATGATGAATTTACAGTCGAAATGACCAAGTATAAATATGGCCTATTGGTAGCGACATGCATCAATAGACATGTCAATAATGTCACGTGTTAAATTTTACCTCGGAAGTGTTCCCCTAAGTGACATTTGCCTAAGTCACTAGAAAAAGAGGAAAAGTCGCTTGGACTTTATATTAATGACTTGAGATAAGAATTAATTGCACTTTAGGAAAAAAGTGCACTTTAAGTGAAATATTTAAAAAGTGAGTGAAATTAATTATTTTGTGGAGAAAAGTGATTTTAATTACATCCACTCATTTAAACTAATCTGAGCCCTAGGATTAGATGGATTTTCATTCAGCCTAATTTTTTTCACCAAAAGGGAAAGTTTCCAAGTGAAGAGGCACTTTTGCATTTGAGAGAGAAGGAGAGCCATTTTCTGAGAAAGAGGAGAAAATACTACCAGCAACAATTTTTTTCTTGGCACGTATTTTGAGGAAAGGATAGAAGCAAGAGAGGGCACAAAAATTGAGGAAATGACAACAACATTTATTGTTGATCCATACAGTCCGTACAATACAGTTTCAGTATAGCTAGCACGATTTTCAAGGCATATTTTTGGGCACAATTTTTGAGAATTTTTGTTTTCCCTATGAACAGATTTCGAGGTCCATACAAACAGTCTGTATGGTCTATCTGTACAGTACATACAATGGCACGTAAATCAAGGCAAAAAGCTACAAATTTATGATTTTGATTTTTCCTATTGGCACCGAAAACGAGGCAGAATTTTTTTTGAGTGTTGCTGTAATTTATTTTCCTTAAAATAAAATTTCTCTCTCACAGGTTTTTCCCAGAGGTTGCATTTTTTCCTAGCTCATTGGACCAAAAATATTGTGTCTGAAATTTCATGGTTGAATGTGTTTGTTTGTTGTTAGTGAAAATGTTGTAGAAGTTTTTCTTGTAATTTCGTCCAATGTTGTTTATGAGAAAAAATCTAATTTGCAGCAATAAAACAAATTGGGTTGGGCATTAAACAATGTTTTAAAACGGAGTTGGAAACCGGGTTGGGAAAGTGTTGAAAAATATACATGGTATCAGAGCTTTGTTGAAGAAGAGGGAAGATTTATACACAGTGAAAAATTTCAGACTTCGGTGATTTCTTTTGTCAGTGGAAAGCACCTTGTTGAAACTTGAACTTTGCAGAGATAATGGATATTAGACTTAGGATGGAGGATAGGCTTGATAGGGATGGGAATTTTTTCTTATGGAAAGCTAGGATAGTGCTGATATTGGAGGAGAATGAGTTATGGGATGAGGTGGTTCATAAAATTACAGCAGTTCCGATTGTTGTTCCCCCTACTACCGATGCAACCGAACTTGCCACCTTCAACAAGAAGGACATACAAGATAGAAGCATAATCCTAGATGCAGTTAAATACCATGTGATTCCTCACATCTCAAGTAAGACTCGTGCATTTCAGATGTGGGATGCTTTGACCATCTTGTTTCAAAGCTCAAATGAGAATATAAAGATGGTTTTGAGGGCGAAGTTGAAAAGCATCAAGATGTCCAAAGGGGAGGTTGTGATATATTACCTTATTAGGATCTCTTAGTTGAGAAATGAGATTGTAGTAGTGGGAGAGGTTGTTCCTAATGCATAGCTAGTGCAGACATCTATGAATGGGGTTTCAAAGCCTTGGGATGTGTTTGTGGAGGCTTTGGTAGCTAGGGAGAACTTACCTACATTGGACACGATTTGTGATTATTTTGTTCAGGAGGATACTCGGAGGGGTCTTGTGCAGGGCAGTGTTTCTACTAGTATGGAAAATGAGGAGGATGTGGCTTTGGCAACAAAGGGGAAGAATACTTTCAAGAAGGGTCCCGAGAAGGGTGGGGCCAAGTAGCAGGATGGGAAGAAGAAGGATTTGACCACTATGAAGTTCTTTTCTTGTCAGAAGATGGGGCACTATGCTGGGAAATGTCTATAGAAGAAGAAGAAGAAGCAGACAGTAGATTCGGCAGAGGTTGAGGATTTTGCAGCTAGATTTGAGAAAGAGTCTTCTCTTTGCACTGGACATGTTGATAGAGAGAGAGAATCCATCATCACCAGTGTGGATGTTGATAGTGAGAGGGAGTATTCCTTGTTGACAGACCATTCTTACAGTGCATCCACCACGAGCACATGGTATATTGATAGAGGAGCTTCAACTTCACATGACAAGTGCTCAAAGATGTTCTCTGAGATTTCACAGTCAGATATTGATGTGGAGGTAGTGTTGGGGGATAACACAGTTGTCAAAGAAGTTGGGAGTGATACCATTACCTTTCAGATGGATTCCATGAGTCCCATGGTTTTGAGAGATGTACTATATGTACCTAGGATGAAGAAGAACTTGATCTCAATTTCCATGATCGAGGATCGAGGTCTTGGGGTGTCATTCCTATATGGACATGTGCGTTTGTTTCCCAAGACCACAGGACCATCTGCTTCCTATACCATTAGATTCAGATATGGGAAATTGTACAAGCTCTTGTTTTAGCCTCAACATGCTTTGGCACATAGTAGCAACAATGAGCTTTGTGACAATGTGGCACAGGAAGATGGCTCATCTGCATCATCCAACTTTACGTATGTTGAGATATATGGTTACTAGGTTTCCAGACTTCAGCATGGAGCACAGTGAGGTATGCAGGGGGTGTGCTTTGTTAAATCATAACAAGAATACTTTTCCTAGCAGTGATAATAGGTCAACAGGGGTTCTTGACTTGATACATTTTGGTTTTTCTGGACCTATGTCAGTTTTTTGTCTGAGAGGGTTCAAGTATTATGTGACATTCATCGATGACCATTCTAGGAAGGCTTGAAACTACTTTCTGAAGAGAAATAAATCTGAGGAGGTCTTGCAGAGATTCTAAGAGTTCAAAGCTAGTGTGGAGAACCAGATAGGGAGGAAGATACTGGCTCTCAGTTCGGATAACGGGGGTGAGTATACCTCCAAGGAGTTCGATGGATATTGCAAACAGGAGGGCAATAGCAGATAGTTGATAGTTCCATACACTCCTGAGCAGAATGGAGTGGCAGAAAGGAAGAACAAATCTATTGTTGGAGCAGCTACAACTATGTTAGATGATCAGCCACTTCCTTTCTTCCTTTGGGAAGAGGCATGCAGTATAATTTTTTATCTTTAGAACACAAGTCCCCATCGTTCCATGGGGAACAAGACACCTGAGGAGATTTTCAAAAGAAAGAAGCCTGAGGTGAGTCATTTTAGGATATTTGTTTACCTGACTTACTCACTTGTCCCTTCTGAGAAGAGGACAAATTTTGAGCCCACGATAGAGAGAGGCATCTTTGTGGGGTATGATGAGACTTCGAAGGAATTCCACATTTATCTTCCTTCTCAGAGGAAGTTTATTGTGAGGAAGAAAGTGAGATTTGAGGAGGAGCAAGCCTTCGATAAGTCTAGAGAGTTAGAGCAAGGAGAGAAGCAGGTTCCTGCACCTTAGTTAGTTTCATAGGTACCTTAAGTACAACAGACAGGTTCATAGGTTTCTGGGGTTACTGGACCACATAGTATAGGCACATGTTCTCCAGTTTCAATGGTTCAACCATTAAGATATTTAGGGATAGGTCTTGGATCTCAGGTTATAGGTTCACTGTATAGAACTTCAAGATCATAGCGTTGACCAGTTGTTGGCACTCCAGCTTCTAGTTCACAGCTTACTAGGGTTTCTACCTCTGGTATTTGAGTCAGATGAGGAAAAACTAGTGTGGGAGTAGTCTTCAGGGAAGAAGAAGCCTAAGTGGCTTCAAGACACCTTGAAGGAAGAATAAGAGTTTGGGACATCCAGGAAGCCAATGAGGGCTATTCAAATGCCAGACAAATTGGGTATGGAATTAGTGGCTAGTCTTCATGATTCATAGCCTTCTACTTTTGAGGAGGCATGTTAGCATCATGTTTGGAGAGATGCCATGATGGATGAGTACTATTCCATCATGAAGAATGATGTTTGGGAGATAGTCCTGAGACCTGAAGGGAAGTAAATGGTGACTTCTTGTTGGATTTACAATCTAAAACATGTTACAGATGGTAGTGAGGAGAATTATAAGACTCGGTTTATGGCGCGGGGGTTCTCACAAGTTGAGGGAGTTGACTATGATGAGACCTTTTGCTCTAGTTTCTCATTATACTTTAATCAGGGCATTGATTTCCATTGCTACGAAAATGGGTTGGAAGATCCATCAGATGGATGTGAAGATCGCATTTCTCAATGGAATCATATAGGAGGAGGTTTTTGTTAAATTGCCTCAGAGCTTTGAGATTAATGGGAGAGAGTCTCATGTTTGCAGGCTGAAGAAATCTCTGTATGGGTTGAAGCAAGCTCCTAGATCTTGGTACTCCAGGATTGACTCTTACTTATAGTGAATGGGTTTTCAGAAGAGTGAGGAAGATCTGAAGCTTTATTTCATCATGGTTGGAGATGATCCACTCATTATTCTATTGTATGTGGATGACTTATTTATCACAGGAGGAGAGAGACCTATTGCACCTTGCAAGAAAGATCTTGCTTCAGAGTATGAGATGACGGACATTGGGTTGATGCACTATTTTTTGGGATTAGAGGTTTGGCAAGAGCCTAGACATATTTTCCTGGGACAAGGAAAGTATGCGGTTGATATTCTGAGGAGATTTCGGATGGAGGATTGCAGACCAATGTCTACACCGATGGTCACCAACTGGAAAAAGATTCACGCTTATGAGGGAGAGTTGGTGGATCCTACAATATATCGTCAGCTCATTGGTTCTTTGATGTATCTGGTCAACTCTCGGATAGATTTGTGTTTTTCGGTGAACACTCTCAGTCAGTTCATGGTTGATCCTAGGAGGGTGCACTTGGTAGCCGCAAAAAATGTGTTGAGATACCTTGTAGGGACAATGGAGTATGTGTCAAGAACCTGTGTTAACCCTCCTCTTTATTTTGTTAATATATTTTATCGGATGCATATGCTTTGTAAGTCATCCCATCAGTATGTTGTATTATCCCACATTCATGGGGAGTAAGTAATAGTTGTTGAGTTGTCTAGTTATTATGTTGCATTATCCCACATTCATGGGAGGTAATAGTTGTTTAGATTAGATCTAGTATATAAATATGTGTTGAGTCTAATGAAAGCATTGAAGAGTTACTTTGTATTGAGCTTGCTCAAAGGAGGTTGCCCCCTCGAAGTGGCCTGCGATCAATAAAATCTCTTTTGTGCTCCAATATTTGTATTATATCATGCATTTTGATTGTTCATTGCAGGAGGTTCTCCACATCTAGTATCAGAGCACTTTCCTTGGCACAAGTGGGGATTTTTTTTCTTTTCTTTTCAAAAAAAAATAGAGGACAAAATTGGGCGGCAACTTTCAGATCAATTTCTGAAACTTTCTACATAGAATTATAAGAAACAGGTTGCATATCTAAATTCCTCTTTCAAAAATACGCAGTTTCAAAAAAAAAAAATCATCTCATTTGGAGTTCTAAAAGTGGAGATATCGCAGATTTAAAATCAGCAATTTTTTAGAATTTCAGTGACGACCGCGGAAATTGCAGAGCGAAAATATTTTGACCAGGTGCCCAGATTTCTATTCTGATTTTGTGTAAAAGCAGAGTGGTTGTTCCAGTCCTAGAAACAGGCTATAATAGCGATTTTGAGCAATATATATCAGGTTATGTTCATTTTAAAAGTTTTCGTCTCAAAACCCTAGCTTTAATTAAGGGTTTTTGAGCATTGGGTGGAATTTCTGCCACATTTTTTCTAGAACTGTGATTATTGCAGTAGTTCTTCTTCTTGTAGCGATATTTTTCATTCAGATCAGGGAATAAACCCTATCCGCTTAACTGTGGGAAGTACTTGGGCATAGCCCTAAAACTCATTGTGAGGAGTACCATAGTAACCCCGAAGTAGCTGGCCATTGAGAGGACCTACCAAGCGAAAAGGGAAACGACCCCCACCATATTTACTAGATTCCCATCCGTGAGGAAAACCAAAGAGTTGTCATTTTTGGCCAAGCGATTAGTAGTTTTACCTGCACCGTGAAGTGAGGGGTACTGCCCCAATACTCAAGCCTGAGACAGCCTTGGTGGCCAAGTGACTACCTTTGAACCATTAGGAAGTTGATTATACCTGGGGTCCATATCTATTTACAGTTGATAACACGCAGAATTCCAGACTTGTCAGAAATCATTTACTCCAATTCAAGTTGATAAAGCACAACTTTCTAGCACCGCCACAGATCATTTCTTCAGGAAAACAAAAAATCTGTTTTTCAGCCATATATTCTTTGATTTAGCTCCATTTCCCTTGAAAATTCACTGTAACCCCTGTCATTCCATTCTATATATTTCATTCATTGAGGACCCTGTCCCAAGTCCACTTCCAAAAACCCGAAATTCCATCTTCTTCTTTCACCCCGCTTCTGAACTTCACATTTTTTGTTTCCTTGTCCCTAAAAAAGTGTCCACAACCTAGTTACCCACTCACATTTTTCCCAACTCAAAATTTTCCTTTTCGAAAACCCTCTCTGTTTTTGTTTTTCCACCCATTTCCGATTAAAAAATAATAATAAAATTAAAAAAATCTTGCTTATGGTTGTCACCCGCGCAGGAGAAAATAGATAAATGGAAGAAGAACTTGTCACCCTCAAGACCAAACTTGAAGATCTGGATTAAATATTTCTTAACCTCCATCTTCAGTTCAACCATGAGCAACCGGCAACAGCCTGAGTCTTCTGTCGGCACTGCGTTCTCTGCTTCCAGCAACTTTTGTTGGCCACAGATTGAATTCCCTCGCTTCAATGGTGATGATCCAAGTGGATGGATACACAAGGCAGAACAATACTTTAATATGCATAACACTTTTGATGTCACCAAAGTCCCACTTACATCATTTCATTTGGAACGTGAAGCCCTTCAATGGTTCTGTTGGTACATCAAGGATCATGAAGAGCCCCAATGGACAGATTTTTGCCACCTCCTTTTGCACCAATTTGGCCCTAGTGGTTTTGATGAATTCACAGGAGCACTCACCAAACTTTTCCAGGCTAGCACTATGAGAGAGTATCAGACATAATTTGAGAAATTAGTCAAGCACACAGAAGGATTTTTTGATGCATTCTATAGGAGTTGTTTTAACAGTGGTCTTAAGGATACAATTCGAACTGAGGTTAACATGTTCTATCCCAACACAATGATGGAAATCCTCGGGTTGGATAAGTTGACAGAGGACAAGATCAGGGCTCAGCAACGCCCCAAATCCACTTTTGTTCCATTCAGAAATATGGTTTCCGAAAGACGTCCAATCCCTCCAACTCCTAGACCCACTCCTATCAAGCATTTGTCTAAAGCCGAGATGTGGGCATGTAGGGAAAAAGGAGTTTGTTATAATTGTGATGGGAAATTCACCCAGGGACATCAATGCACTAAACAAAAGCTCTATCTCTTAGATGTGGTTTCTCCACCTGCACTTGAAATTTGTGAAGCTGCTTAGGATCCGGTAGACGACGAGGTTGACATTCAACAGCTGCCTGTTGACCCCCATTCTCATGACGAACACCCAAAGATATCTCTCCATGCATTAGCTGAAGTCACCGCCCCACAAACCATGAAGGTCAAGGGTTTCTTCAAGAAGATTCCTCTTACAATACTCATTGATTTTGGTAGCACCCATAACTTCATTGACCCTCAGATTGCCAAACAAGCTGATGGTTTTGTCCATCCTTCCTCCATCTTTAAAGTCGTGGTTGCCAATGGGAGCACCTTACCATGCAAAGAAAGTGTCACAATGTGTGTATCTCTATTGGAGATTATAATTTTCTCTCTAACATGTTTGTCATGCCTCTAGAAGGATGTGATGTGATTTTGGGAACTCAATGGTTACGCACACTTGGACCCATCTTATGAGATTTTGTTGAACTTTGGATGCAATTTTCATTCAATGGGAACAAACACACATTCAATGGCTTACAACCAGGTTCTCTCAGCATCATCAGTTCCCATCGCATGGAAAAGCTCCTTAATACGATTTCACATGGTGTCATCGCTCAACTCCATTTCATTCAGATGCAACCTTCAGCAGTCTCAACTACTTCCTTGGATCTTTCATTCTGATGCACCCTTCAGATGCCTAATTTTTCCAAGCTCTTCACTCTTGAGAGTGATGCTTACGATAATGGACTTGTGGTTGTCCTCTTTCAAGATGAACATCGCATTGCATTCACGAACAAATCCCTTTCTGGCAAGAATTTATCCCCCTCTACATATGAGAAGGAAATGATGACTATTTTGCACACAGTACAAAAGTGGTGGCCACCCCTCTTAGAGAATCCTTTCGGCATCAAGACTGATCACTAGAGCTTGAAATATTTCCTGGACCAACGGGTCTCATCCCCAACACAACATAAATGGGTTAGCAAACTCAAGGATTATGGCTATAAGAAGGCTCAGGACAATCTTGTGGTGGATGCTCTTTTCCACACATTTGATGCCCATGTTTCTCTTTCAGTTATTTATCTGCCTATTCCAACTTGGTTACACTTTGTTTAGCAAGGCTATGTCAATGACTCCTCATTATCTGAAATCATTCAACAGTTGGACAGTAACCCTTTTGTGGTACCGTATTCATCTTGGGATGAATTTTCTCTGAGATACATGGGTTGTCTGGTGCTTCCCCAGAGCACAGACCTTAAACATGCAGTCTTTTATGAACTCCATGCTTCTCCATCGGCAGGGCACTTTGGGTTCATCAAAACATATGAGCTGACAGGATGTAACTTCTTTTGGAAGGGGATGCAATGAGAAATTCAACAGATGGTTTCCGAATGTGCTTCTTGTCAACACCACCAAGGTGAAACTACACTCCTTTCCAGATTGCTCGAACCTTTTCCCATCCCTACAAGGATTTGGACATATATTTCGATGAATTTTCTTCAAGGGCTCCCTAAATATGGAGGGAAGACTGTAATTTTGGTTGTGGTTGATTGGATCTCCAAATATCATCATTTTTGTGCTCTCATCCCTCCATATACCACCTCTTCAATCACACAAATTTTCATGGACAAGATATTTCTTCTTCATGGAATCCCTTCTTCGATTGTCTGAGACCACAACTCAACTTTCACAAGTCATTTTCTCCTTACTGAAAACAAACTGAATATGAGTTCAATTTATCACCCACCAATAGATGGTCCGACTGAAGTCATCAACAACTATTGGGAAACTTATCTTCGTTGTTTCACGTCTGAAGAACAACATATGTGGGAAAAATGGCTCCCTCTCACTGAATGGTGGTACAATACTTCCTACTATACTGCATCTCAAATGACTCCATATGAAGCAGTTTATGGTGACACACCTCCAGTAATCCTTCCATACACCCCGAGTAGTTCACCAGTTCAGGCAGTTGACATGGTTCTTCGAAACCGAAATCAGATTCTTCACATTCTGCAGGACAATCTTCACATGGCCAAAACCCGCATGAAACACCAAGCCAATCAGCACCATTCTGAGCGCACTTTTCAAATCGGTGACATGGTTTCACATTCTGCAGGACAATCTTCACATGACCAGAACCCGCATGAAACACCAAGCCAATCAGCACCATTCTGAGCGCACTTTTCAAATCGGTGACATTGTTTTTCTTTGTTTGCAGCCTTACAAGCACCTCAAGGGATTTGATTCCCTTTTGATGCTCAATAAAGCCAAAATTAAGATGGATCTATATTAGTATATTATACTATATATTTTTTCTCATATTTGTTAATATTTTCTTTTACTTTAATATATTTTAATAACAAAATAAGTATAGAGATATATCTTTTTATAAGTATATAGCAATTGGTTGCAAGTCAAACTTCATTGACTTTCTATTAGTTCAAAAAAATGAAATTGTGTTTACAAGGTTAGACTTTAGAATTTGAAAAAAATTATTTTTTTTATTTTCTTAAAAAATTATTTATTTGTTTTGTGATTGGTTGGTCATAGATTATGTCAGCCTCGAAATTCGCTATCTGGATTTGGATTGACAAGTGTCAAAGCTGACATCATAATTATGGAATTTTGAATATAAATTAAACTATTTTTTATGCGGGTGGCGGTTTTTTCTGCTGTGTTCTTTCTCGGTCTTATCTCCACCACTGCCGTTGCCATGGGAGCCCGCAGCCCCTTCGCCGCTGCTCCCACCATCGAAGCCACCACTCCCTTCTCCGTTGCTGGGCCTATGCTCATCTGGCCGGTGGCGTCTTTTTCTACTGTGTTCTTAATTGCTCACTGTTATCTTTACCGCTACTGCCGTAGCCGTGGGAGCCCCCAGCCGCTTCTCCGCCGCTGCTCCCACCATCGAAGCCATCACTTCCTTCTCCGTAGCCGGGCCTACGCTCATTTGGCCGGTGGCACTCATCAGGAGGTGGCTGCTCAGCAGCATTCCCTTCTCCGTAGCCGGGCCTATGCTCATCTGGCTGGTGGCTCATCTGGCTGGTGGCACTCATCAGGAGGCGGCTGCGGCTGCTGAGCACTAGCTCCTTCTCCGTTGCCGGCGTGAGACTGGCGCTGATCAGGGGGAGGGAGATCAGCTGGACGACGCTTTAAGGTGGCGGCGTGAACGGGGCGATAAACAACGGAGAGAGAGCGGCAGTCGAAGTCAGGCGGATGAAGTATGAAGAGGTGGTTACCTGCCCACTCGCAGAGCCCAACCCGGTACTTCCGTTCGAAGAGATAACGCACGAATTTTTGCCATTCTATTACCTGTGCCTCGTCTTCGGTCTCGGCATGTCTCCTCTTCCTCTTCCACTTCTATTATGCATATTCCAGTCCCTATTCATTTTCATTTTCCTTTTCCTTTTCTGTTGCTTCTCTACACGGCCAGATATTCATACAATATACACTTCCAAATGTTTCTCTACACGGACAGATATTCATAAAACATACGGCAGCAGTGAATAAATAATAAGAACAATTATACTTGACGGAGATCACGTCGTTTCGTTATTGTTCTTTAATAGGATTTTATTTTGTTTTGGGACGAGGAGTGACCACAATCTCTCTCGCCGACACAAACACCTAAACTATGAATTGATGCTGCAATTAATTTTAATTTTCCAAAGTGAAATTCTGAAAAGCAATTAAATTAGATTATGCTAAAGTGTTAATTCCCATAGATTGCTTAACGAACCAGCTTAAACTTTATCAAAACAATGGTCTCTAAATTATTTTATGTGTTTAAGGTCTTAATTAATTATTATGGTTTTTCAAGGTAGTGGTAAGCATATGGAAAAATTACCTACACACTTTGCAAGACATAATAGCATTTGGCTTTTTACTTTGAAATTGTGGCCGTGACGAATACACCTAGACCCACTAATTTTCACTTGTACATTACACTTCTTTCTATGAGTAACAATGCAAATACTTTTAAAGAAAGTAGTTCAAGCATATATGACAATGACAAAATTAAAGGAGAAATCAAATAGGTCTTACCTTCAAGATTATGGTTGGGAAACTTGTATGTAATGATTGTGGAGAGGTTAAGCTCTAGTTTGTATTGTACTTGTAGTAAGAGGAATTCTTTGTTATTTCAAGCTTTTATAGAGCTTGTTTTATTTGAGTAAATGAATATAATCATTTTTATAAATATTATTGATGGAAAATATAAGTTGAGATTACACAAATCAAACAAAAGTTTAATGGTGTGGGTAATTTGAATAATACAAAGGGTATGGAGGTTGGATGCATAAATGAAGATTGACCTAGTCGATTACTCCTTGAATCTCTTTGAAGGGATGAATATTTGTATGAGTCTGTGTTTTTTCACACATACTCAAACTCCTTCACTAGTAGAAAGATACTTGCTAGCTTTGGGGTCCAAGTCTTTTTAGGAGTAAGAATTAGGGTTTTTCCATTGGGTAGGTGTATGAAGGAGATATCAATGGTGGTGTGCACCAATGATATCCAAGGCCAAAATTACCTAATGGGGACCTCCAGGTGTGGAAGGGGGACACATTGGATCTTGAATCACGTGGTTGCATAATTAGAATCATGTGTCCTTATGAGGGCAATACATGTAGCATGCCTAAATCTAGATGGTTTTCCATATTTATTGCTTAGTGGTAAGGAAGCCGATAACACTCATTTGTTGTATGCATTAATGCAAAAGGGTATCATTTTTTCATTAGTGGTTTCAAGTAATGAGAATGCAATCAAGGGTTTTTGTGGTCGGTGACGAGCTACCTTGTTTTTGTAGATAAAGTTTGTTTGTTGGAGTCAACTCCATCTATATCAAGTCATAGAAAGGGTTGTCCTTGGACTTCCGTCGAACTTTAGTAGGGATAAAAAAGTTAGGAGGTGATGGAGGTGTGGGCTGTGAAGGTTAGAGGCTAAAAATAAAGTCGTTGGCACCTTTCATGGAGAAATCAGGGAGGGAGAAAATTTAGAGTTAAAAGTTAGTGTAGTAAATAGAAATTCAAAGAAGTGCATAAAGAAGATGGAAAATCTAGTGAAGCTAATTTTGGGTAGTGGAATCTAGTGAAGCTAATTTTGGGTAGTGGTGTCAAGATACTCTTAAACATTTCTGTTTTAATAACATTTCTGTTTTAATAACATTTCTGTTTTAGTTATGGCAAATTTCTGTTTTCATTGTGATGAGTTTCTGTTTTCATTATCACAAATTCATGTTCTTCCAATCTTTTCTTAAGCGGCAAGTACTAAGCAACTACGTTGCTTATTCCACTTGTTTAGTATATATATTTGTTGTTTAAAATAAATCATGATTCTATTTTGATTGAATTCTTTTATGTGGAGGGGTATCATTTCAACTTCTATGTTTGCAAACACAAACTTAGTTAATCAAAACATCCTTTATAAAAAACACTAAGTAAGACATAAGTTGTTTTGATGTGAGCTAACTTAGCATTAAATCCATGGAAAGCTGTTTGATATTAGGATGAACAAAAGAATCAAATCTATGGACATCTATTTGATATTAAGACGAACATCAAATATGGTATAGACATAGGGAGGATGCGAGGATGTTTGGGTTCTTTTATATGTTTCGATATTTTGATATAGTGGATATCTCAATCAAACTTTAATTTCAACCCTTAGTGTTGTAAATCCTTTCGTTTTCTGTTAAAATGATACAAGTATGTATTATTATAGACATGGATAATAAATTTGAGAAATTGAAGAATAAGTTTTATAAACTAAATATTTTATTTTATTTTCTAACCTTACATATAAGGCATATAATAAGTATTTTTTTATTGCAAATTGCTTGAACAATTGTATATATTTTCATCATTTAGTATCAATTTTAGTTCTTATCCATGCCGTAGACGGCAGGGAATATTTATTATTACATATAAGTCATAATCTTTGAAAAACAAATTTTATTTATTATTATATAAATTATAATATTTGAAAACAATTTTTACTTTTGAATTCCAACTTGGATAAATATTTGACAACATAGTAACGAATCGATTTAAGCCTGAGTCGCTTGACACTTGCGGAATTCCAGGGAAGCCCTAGAGTCAAGAGCAATGCAATGCATCTAGATATGCCGTATGGAACCCATTCAAACATCCACCGTATTGACTCGTCCAAATTGAACAGATTATAAAATTCAAAGTATACCGTATAGCACACGTTCAAAGTGATTCGTTCAATCTGAACAGATTATAAGACCAGATTTCATGCACACAATACTTTCAGAAAGTATTGCAGCATAGCAGCTTTTTTATTTCAGAATGGCGAGCGCAAATTGCATGAGAGAGCAACTCCCACATTTTCTGTCTTGTTTTTTCCTACTCTTCCTTGTGCCGCTGCTTCACATAAAACCGCACAATGATGCTGACGCAGCTTCCGACAGCATAGTGTTAGGAGCCTCTTTGACGGGCAATGAAACCCGTATTTCTAAGGGTGGTAAGTTCAAGTTGGGATTCTTCAATCTCAACCACAACAATGTCCATAAATGGTATGTGGGTATTTGGTATGCCATCGCCGCACAGCAGACAATCGCTTGGGTGGCCAACAGAGAGCAGCCACTGCAGAACACTTCAGGCGTTTTCAATCTCACAGAGAACGGGAGTCTCCTGCTTTCTTATGAGGGAACCATCCTCTGGTCCTCCAAAGGAAACATGCAGAAGAAGCCTTCTTCTGCTATGATAATGGATTCTGGTAACTTGGTCGTGCTGAGTGCCAAAAATAGCTCTGAAATCATCTGGCAGAGCTTCGACGATCCGGGAAATACATGGTTACCTGCAGGAATGAAGGTTAGTGAGAGCCAGAGGATGACCTCATGGAAGAGCCCTTGGGATCCGAGTCCTGGGAGCTTCACCCTTCAGATGGATCCAAACGGATCCAACCAGTACGTTCTGTTGTGGAAGAATCTGACCAAGTACTGGGAAAGCGGTGTTTGGAATGGCCAGATCTTCAGCAAAATTCCGGAGATGAGTACGCCGAATTACATCTACAATTTCAACTTTGTCAATAACGGTTCGTACAAGTATTTCACCTGTTCCGTGAAACCCGAATTCACTAATCTTCTGTCGCGTTTTGTCGTGGATTCTTCAGGACAAATTCGAGTGTACATTATGCTGGGAAATAACGAATGGAGCATGTTCTGGGCTCAGCCAAACTCCAAGGATCAGTGCCATCTGTATCCCGTGTGTGGGGCTTATGGATCATGTAACAATAACAATCTCCAGTCTTGCAACTGCTTGACCGGCTTTGTTCCCAAAGACAGCCACGAATGGGAATCTCAACAGTGGTCAAGTGGCTGTGTTCGGAAGACACCGTTACGGTGCATCCAAGCCAGAAACGAGGCCACCACCGATGGATTTGTAGAGTTGAGTGGCAAATCTACGCCCCCTCAAGGGATTCAATACAAAGGGCAAAGACAATGCCAAGCGGCCTGTCTCAGCGATTGTTCATGCACTGCATATGCCTTAGTCGCTAACCGTACTTCGCAGACATGTGTAATGTGGTTTGGTGAATTGTTAAATATTTCCGATACAACCAATGGGATCTCTCTGTTTTTACGGTTAGATGCCTCTGATTTGTCCGGCTCCTCTAATTCCAACGAGAAGGCGACTCTGGCCGTCGTAGTGGGTGGCGTGCTAGGCGGGCTGGTTGCTATTTTGCCTCTTGTGTTGATATTTCTCTGGTGTTGTAGGCACCCGCGCCCTGGTTTGTCTGCAACAGAATACGCACCAGATGCGCTTACTGTATTCACTTACAGAGAACTACAGATTGCAACGAAGAATTTTTCAGAGCGTCTCGGAGGTGGAGGTTTCGGTTCCGTCTTCAAGGGGACTCTACCAGACAGCTCTCCCGTGGCTGTTAAGACGTTGGAAGGTGTAAACCAAGGTGAGAAGCAATTCCGCATGGAGGTGAGCACCATTGGAATCACGCAGCATGTGAATTTGGTTCGGCTGCGGGGATTTTGCAGCGAGAGCTCCAGACGACTGCTGGTCTACGAATACATGCCCAACGGCTCCCTCAACTCCTTTTTACACAAAACCCAAAGCGGTGATGATCAGAATCAGAACAAGGTGCTGGACTGGAAGACGCGCTTCAGCATTGCGGTGGGGACGGCCCGGGGAATCGTTTACTTGCACGAGAAGTGCAGGGACTTCATCATCCACTGCGATATCAAGCCGGAAAACATTCTCCTGGATTCCAATTTCTGCCCCAAGGTTGCTGATTTCGGGCTGGCGAAGCTTTTGGGCAGAGAGTATAGTAAGGTTCTGACGACCATGAGAGGAACCAGAGGGTACTTGGCCCCAGAGTGGCTCTCCGGCCTGCCAATCACTGTAAAGGCTGACGTCTACAGCTTCGGCATGACATTACTTGAAATAATTGCAGGGCGAAGAAACATGGACAGGGACTCGGATCACCTGGACTCCAGCGATCAGGTGTTCTTTCCCGCGTGGGCTGCAACTCAAATCAACAGAGGAAACGCCATGGAGGTGCTTGACAAAAAGTTGATGAGCGATGCAGATGCGGAGCAGGTGAAAAGGGCTGCCATCGTGGGAGGATGGTGCATCCAGGATGACGAAGATGCGAGGCCATCGATGAGCCAAGTGCTACAGATATTGGAAGGTATAGTAGACGTGCCCCCTCTTCCACCAGTGCCCCTTTCTCTACAAACGTTAGCCTTACAACCCGACAGTCTCGTGCTTTTCTTTTGGGATAAGGATTCTTCTGCACATGCACACCACAATCACAGTGATAATCCCTCGACTCCGCTCTAGAACCTCATACAGTTCTGTTTGCTTACATTTACATATCTAAATATTTTATCTAGCTGAATGGATGGACGAAAGGCCAACAGTCACATTGTGGATAAAAGTGGAAACGAGTTCACGTTGGTTGGCTCTGGATGACAATATTCGTTCATATTAGGATGATGGTCGTTGAATAGATGGTAGATTGATATCATATAGATATGTTCAATAATATTATTATGCAGGTACCTAACTTACTTCGATAGGAGAAAAGTCTGCTCAGACTTTTTTTGTATTGTTGTTTTGATTTGTCATTGTCTTGCATGAGACGGAACTGTTTATCAGTCAATACACATAATGTCTTTTGATTCAATTGAATAACAAAGACGGGTATTTTTTTACTCTTGAGAACCGTTATATCCCATGTTATCTTTGTTCACTATGATTTTATTTTGTTTACAAGAGTATACTATACATAAATAAAATATTATTTCACATTGTAATATTACAGTTTAATTTGCTTTAATATTTTCACATATTCGAACATCATTATTATTACTATTATAAATAGTAGTGTAATTATTAAGTATATGTTATAATAATTATTAAGTTTGGCCATAATTAACAATGGTTTTCCACAATTAACCATGTTTGAACATGGTTATATATGTTTGACAACTATTGAAAATGATAATTGTAGCTGTCCATCTTTGATTATAGTTAACCATTATTAACCATCGATGACCAAAGTTAGTGAACAATGTAGTTATGTTGCATTATGATGCTTATCTATGGTTATGCTAGCTTAACCATAGATTGTGAAGTATTAGTGGATTTGTGAATTAAAATATGGAGTAAGCTATCTACCCGACGATTTGTACCGGGGCCTACCCAACGCCGTGAGTGATAGCTTACTGTGTTACTCCGTTTTCATTGTGGAAATTGTGAGTAGTTCAAATGAAGATATTTTTGCATTTGCAATTGTGTTTGGATTTGCCCATGATCTATGATATTCTTCATTTTCTTCGCTTGGCATCTTCTTATTTAAATGGTTTTCCATGTCTAACTCTCTAGTGTAATCAAATAGCTCAATGACTACAATGTTGCCACCAAGAATTTCGGCTTGTATAATGAAGGTTAATTTACAGAGTTTATAATAAGTATTTACTCTGAAAACAAAGTTGAAAAAAAGGTGAGATAGCATTCCATTAAAACAGTAATATTAAACTCACACTAAATTTGCTAGAAGTGATCAAAGAAATTTTTTCTCCTTACCCTTTACTCTTACTATTTATTAAAATTAAAATGATTAAAAAGAGAGTACGTGAAATAGACAAATGTGGTCAAGAATGTATGGCAATGTAACTGAGAATATGTGTCTATTTCAGGTACTCTCTTTTTAACTATTTTAATTTTAAGAAATAGTAAGGAGAAAATTCTTCTTTGATGGCTTCCAGGAAAATTCAATGTGAGTTTAATATTACTGTTTTAATGGAACTTTGTCTCATCTTTTTTTTTGCTTTTTTTTCAGAGTAAATACTTACTCTAAAATCTGTAAATTAACCTTCTTTATACGATTTCAAATTCTTGGTGGCAACATTGTAGTCATTGAGCGATTTGATTACAGTAGAGAGCTAGACATGGCAAACAGTTTAAACAATGCCCAATGAAGAAAATGAAGAAGATCGTAGATCATGGGCAAAGCCAAACACACTTGCAAATGAAGAAATATCTTCATTTGAACTACTCACAGAAATTTCTTCATCTGAATTACTCGCGAATTTCCACAATGAAAACGAAGTAATGGAGTAAGCTATTAGTCATGGCGTTGGGTGGGGCCCCGTGCAAATCGTCGGGTAGATAGCTTACTCCTTAAAATATTGTTATTGGTCATGGTTGACTTTGTTGGCATTGCCTAATGGTTTTACAAGGTTTCTATGTAACCCTCACTTTATGTTATTATTGTTCCTTTCTTATGCTTTATATTTTTCTAATATTTGGTATCAAAGCCTAGTTCTTTGAAAATTCATTAGCTAGGGATTTTATGAGTGAGCTAGAATAATGATGAGAGGTTTAATTAAGTTTGAGATTGAGAAGTTTAGTGGCCAAAATGTATCCCTATGGAAGATGAAGGTGGAATATTTGTTGGTTCAAAATAACGAAACCCTAGCCTTGAAAGGGATTTTACATAAACCAAGTAGCATGATAGATGAGGAGTGGGAAAACATGGACATGAAGGTGGGTTTTACAATTCATCTTCTCCTAGCAAAATCTATCTTATTCAATGCTGTTGGAGAGAACACCACACAATCCATTTGGGATAAAACACATTATACAACATGAGAAGAACTCTATGCTCATTACGAGAACTATGCCTCTAAAAATCCATTTTTTGTGTCAAAAACATACTACAGAATTTCAACCCAAAATATGACACCTTGCATGTCTATAATCCAACATCTCTCTATCTCATTTTCGACACATACACCTTTTTTTTCCGTCGGTGGCGTAACGTCGGATTGTCGACATGAGACTAATAAGGGTTGAAGATCTGACAGACCATTGTGTCACATATTCAACCGTATTTCCTTCCAAGGTGTCAATCAAAATTGCATAATGCATCGAAAATACGATGGACATAAGTGTTGGATGAATGGCGCGGCCGTCAGTATTTTTATCTAGCAAGTGTCGGCTAACCGACACCATCCAACACTGGAAGAGTCGGCCTTTCGACGCGAACTGGGTGAAGCGTCAGAGTCATGCCTCGGTAATCGGAGGTGTTTACCGGAGTGTCGAAAGCAAGTTGGAAAAGCGACGCCAGTTGATGGATTTAAAAAAAAAATCCAAAGATTAACTAATGAACATTAGAAAGACATATTTAACTAATTAAGACAATTGTTGAAATTTAGGGTTAGGTTAGGACTATCAGTACATGCATCCACCATGTCACCAACAACTTTGCTTGGAGCTGCTTTGGTTTCCTTGCTCTCCTGTACAAAATATAAATACACGACTACCACTTATTAAGTTTTATGGGTTGGTAAAAATTTTGTAACTTGAGGCAGGAAGCTTATTAACATAATGCAACTAATACTATTTGATTGCTCAATAAATCTGAACTTCTAGGTAAAAAAACTGATTTCTAAACAAGATTAGATACCCTTCACTGACCTCCAATGCTGAAGCCATTAAGCTAGAAGAAACATTAACCATTGATTCCTTGATGCGAATAAGTACATTGAAATCAAAGAAGATTTTATGTCTCTCGAAGCGTTTTGCTTCTTCATCCTTAGGTGCTCCAATGCCTCCACCTCCATCTTCATCTGTAGATTTTAACTCCATAAATATATTGATAAATAAATTTGACAGTAATATGCAATAATGTTGTAATACATTGAAACTAAAGAATTTTATTTTCCCCAAATCAATCCTTCATAATAACAGGATAACAGTTTGTTTTAAGAGGATAATCTGGACCTCCGAATTCATGGTAAGAACATGGGTGTTTAATAAGCATGGAATAGTCCAAAAAATAGACGTAGCACTGGTCAATTTTCTTAGATTAGACACTCAGAAAAAATATGAAAGGAAATTTTGGTGATTTGCTTCATATAGGTTATTCGCTACTTTACAATTTTAATTCAATTTATTCAAATATTTTTAAACTTAGCAGATTTGTAGTGTAAAGATGCAAACTTAGGGATCTGCTAAAGTTATATTTATATTTAGCTGGAGTGCATTGACCTCAAATATATTATTCCTTAAGTTTACACCTGGTAACCTACAAAGAGCCTTGCTAGGGTTGAAACCTGAGAATTTTATTTCATGAAACCAACTGCTCAGAGTAATAAGATAAGAAGATTTACGAAGAACATAAAATAAATTTGCATCATTTACCTTGTCAAAGTAGCATATAACCTTATCAAGTTGCTGAGACAGTGGAGGAACAACCTGAAAGGTATTAAGATGATCGGCTATGGAACTTAATTTAGAGTAAAGTGTTTATGCAGCACAAAATACTTCCAACTTCTTTGTAGGGAAACCCTCAAACCTCTCCAAAACCTATGCAACACTAAATATGGTCAATAACCTTCAAGAGGAGGACAAGTTTAGAAAGTCTCGAAAGCATAAATTGTCATTTAGAGTCTGAAATGTTATTTTGTTGTTCAAACCAATTCTATCTATACATTCAATCTACAATACCTGGGTCTCATCTGACAAGTCCTCAAGGTGAAGTTCAACATAATGGTGAAACTTTAACAATTCATCCATATTTCTTGTTTCAAAGCATTCAATAGCGTGCTTCATCTCCATAATCTGGGTCGCAAAGCGCAGTGCATCTTCTTCTATATGCTGAAAATAAGATGACATGTATTGGAAATTGAAACCAGATATCAAGCCAACATTAACACACTGAGACCTGTAGGTCAATCATGCTAAAACCCATTTCACATTGTGGATTTCTAGTTGTGTTTGTTTCTTAGATCAGGGAGTATTTCTCCAATTTGTGCAGAGAAATAAATATATGAAAGTACTTGATTCCTAAAATAAGGGAATCAAATTGCAAAAGAAAGCAACACACTTAACCTTTTAGCCATTTCTGCAAGGGCTTCATCCAAGCCTTGGGTACCATTCTTGCCACCACCACCAACCAATTTTCTGCAAGCTCGTGATGATTTTCCTGTTTGGTCAGCCCCTTCCACTTTACCCTTCAAAATTCTATAGAGGTTACCTATTTAGAGTCAGGATTCTCATAGGTAGACACATTAACACCATTAATAGGACCTTGTGTACTCTTTTTAGGATTGTTGGGTTGTTCTCTCTGCATCTTGTCCAGATTAGTTGTCAAATAATGTTTAGGGTCAAGAGCTTGGGTGCCAATATTGACAGAACTAATTGGATGTGAGCTACCAGTAACCAGATTTCTTGGAAACTAAAGTAAAGGTGGAGCAAAAGCATTCATAAAAATCCTGGGATTCACTGAAGTTTGGGTACTCTTTGGCAAAACTGATGAAGGGGCAAGTGAAGCTTGGCTAGAAACCTTGCTTTCTAGGTTTAAATCACTCCATGAATTCGCACTTTCCAAAGGCTGTGAGGATTCTGAAGAATCTGAAATCTCATATTTTGCCGTGGTCTGGCATCCATCATCTTCTTTTATCTCATAGTTTTCTGTGGTCTGGCATCCATAATCCTCTTTCATCTCATGTATGCTCCTTTCCCTCCTACTTATATCATCCAACATCTCAAAAATCATTTGACTTGTGCATCAAAATCCAAAAATTTTGCTTATTACAGTTTTTCTACCCAGTAGAAAATGTGAGTCCTAAACAAAACTTAATAATAACCTTTTACATTATGTGTCAATAGAACAAAGATATGTGGATTTGGGACTAGTGGCCTACATAGTTGTTCTAGTTTAGACGTGTCCTCAGATGGCTTTCGCTTGTGGCATTAACTTCTATTATTCTTACAATCAGTTCTCTCCGGAGCACTAATAGAAGTGATAGATACTGAAGAATGTTTCAGTTCACTGAGGCCTGCATCATATTCAACAAAGGCACCAAGATTACGATCAAACAATTCTATCCAGGTGTCTTCCACAACTCGAAGCGACTTGTAAAATTGCTGCAATCTCTGCACAACATCAAGCTGTTTCACTTTCAACATGATATATTTATAGTGTCGAAGATCATTCAATCAAAATCTAATACCAAGAAAGAGAACAACATATAGACCTGGAAAATAGACATCTGATCTCCCTCTGACGACAGAAATGAAAATGTTGACTGTAAATACCTTGACCGTAAGTAGAAGCAGTAATGGCAGACTGGATTGTGCGCCTAACCTAATCAACTACTTGAGTGATCAATTCTTTGCAATTAGCTCCAGCCATATATAATGCTTGTGTAATTTTTAACTGTCATCCTATTTCTGAATTGCAGAATGCCATGCATCTTATTATCCATTGGTTTTCTAAATGGGCAGAGTTATAACTATTATAATACAATAAACAGAGTTGGAACTCAGTTGAGAAACAATCTTGGGATACTCGTTTTGAATTGGTGTAAACAGTTTTGTTTATTTGAGAAACATTGCAAGGATATAAGACCATTCCTTGGTTGAGCATCCATCCAGTGGAAGGCATTACGAATCCATCTAGCCAAGCTTGAAACCAATTAGAACGGAGCCATTCATTCATCCTTTTTTGTGAATAGGAAGTAGAGAATAGGAAGCTTTGAACCCAGCATTTACAGGATAATGGCAAAGAGTAAAAATTTATTTTGGCCTCAATGTTGATGACACTGATAGGCCATAGGCCTACTGTTTGTTTTGGTTCATCTTGCTAGGCTGTGACTTTAAATTACCCTCATCATCATAATCTTATCTCTATTCCAAGATTCTAAGACTAATTGATTATGCCAAATAAAGAGAAAAGTAAAAGTGAAAAATACAAAACCTTCAAATGAAACCTTAGTTTTACATAAAACAACTATAATCCAATTTGATGGAAATCAGCCACGAATTGAACGTAAAAAAAACTCAAAGTAAGCTAACAAGTCCATGTATGTACACAAGCGACGAGACTATAAGTAAGGAAAATCAGCTAGTCAGGTTATTGATATTTTTTAGATTATGGTCATTTATTGGTAGTATTCTCTTACCCTACTATCATGTTGCAAAGGAAGCCATCGATTGAGCTTGTCTAGATTTAGTACTAAGACCATTCTTACATATTGGATGAAATCTTCCACCATTCACAATGTTCGATTATAACTGTGAAAGAACTATGGTTTTCATAAGTTGATACATGAAATTTAGGAGTCAGGGAGAGTATACCTCTATTCTCTTCATTTCAACTTCTGCTTTTATTTTTTGATCACTTTCTCAGGCTTACAAGAGAATCACATGGCCATGTATTTAGCCTACTCTTCCTCCTCCCGTGTTGCAACCCGAGCCTCTAGGACATTCAATTTAGCATGTTCCATATCATTAGTCTTGAGTGATTTAGAAGCATCTTGCTCTTAAACTTCTTTACTAGCCCATCCCATGATATTTGACTTTCCCAAATTGTGCACCTAGTGATCCGGATTTATGTAGGAATGCAACAGAATACACAAATAACCATAGAAACAAATATGCAGTGGAAATAACACTTCATTTCATTAATCAATAACTGAAACTTGTTTACATACATAATGGAAATAAATTAGCTAGAGTGCTGGTAGCTTATCTCTGAGAAGAGATGTGGCGGCTACATGCCTCTGAACTCTGTGTTACAATGAGGCTCGAAGGCCTATATATTATTGAGAAACAATGGAAACCCTACACATCCAAAAACCTAACCCTAGGAGGTGAAATGCCTTAATGTGGGCCCCGTTGGGTAACTTGGTACATCAATTTCCCAGGGTCGTAACTTTAGCATACTACCTCCATTTGACGCGCATGATACATTGTTAGAAAGATATGTTTAAGGACTACATCCATAAAAAACAAATATCAGTTCCAAAACGAACTCATATTTTCCCGACCATTCGATGCCAAAAAAACATCGTTTAGGGCCTCAAAACGGCTCCGAAAGTTTAGGACCCGAAAACTGCCAAAAATAGTAAATTGTGCTACAATTAAGGAAACTAGAAAACTGAAAGAAACAGTGTTTGGGGTCCAAGAGGAATAGGTGGGTGGCCACCAATATCCTCCTGGATCATTCCTCCCCCCTTAGGAAGCAATGGTCCCCATTGCGTTGAGTTCCTCCATGAAATGAGAAAAATTCTGTTGAACTTGGTCCCCGCTGAGCCACTTTCCCTAGTGAAGGAGTTGGCTTGCTTTGACAACTCGATATAGCGGGATCTTCTGCTGGTGGGTGTTCTTGATCTGTGTGTCCATAATCCAATCAGTTGTGGCTTTTTCCATGCAATCCGTGCTTAACTCTGTTGATGTGAGTTGTTCTGCCACGTCTAATGTGTCTAGTAGAGGTGGAAAGTAGGGCTGAAGGCGGTCCACATTGAACATTGGGTGCAGACCAAGGAATGGTGGAATACTAAGCTCGAAGGCATTGTCCCTGACAGCCTTGTTGATGGTGTATGGCCCATATCGGAGCAGGCGAAGCTTGCGGTGGAGTCCAATGAGGCACTCCTTCTATAAATGTAGCCACACTTTGTCGCCCACCTGGAAGTTGTGTTGCACCCGATGTTGATCATGTCGTTGCTTGTACTTAGCATTGGATCTGTCCAATATGTCATGAACCTATTGGAAAATGTGCTGAATGTTCTCAATGAAGCTATTTGCCTTGGAAACTTCAGACTAGATATGGGATGAATCAGCTTGAGTAGCTGCAAATGACATGTCTACGTCAATGGGACATAATGGCTAGAATCCCAAGCCCACCTGAAAGGGTCTATGGTTGGTTGAGTTGTGGAGGGCTCGGTTATAGCTGTGTTGTGCATAGGGGAGGCTCTCATCCCATGTGCATGGATGCTTTGAGTTGTACATGTGCGAAATGTGTACGATCATCTTGTTGATGACCTCTATTTGGCCATCAGTCTGGGGATGGAAAGCTGTGGAATTTGTGAGCTTGGTGTCTAGCATTGACCATAGGCTAGACCAAAATGTACTAAGGAACCTGCTATCCCAGTCTAAGATTACAGACTGTGGGATACCAAAGTGTACCCACACTCGTTCAAAGAAGAGTTTAGCAGTGGCTTCTGCTGTGATATTCTTCTTGCAGGCCGCCATTATGGCCATCTTTGAGAATTTGTCAATGACCACAAACACACAATCATTGCCATGCTTAGTAGAAGGAATGCCTGACATGTAATCCATGGAGATGGATTCCCAAGGTCGACTAGGGGTAGGCAACAGAGTATAGAGGCCTTGCTTCTTTATGGATGGTTTAGCAATGGTGCAAGCAGTGCGGGATGAGATGTACTTCTCGACATCTTGTCGAAGGTTCAACCAATAGAAATACTTCTGCAGTACTGCCACTGTTTTCTTGACCTCGAAATTCCCAATGACCCGACTATAGTGCGCTTCCCAAATCATCTTGGCACGCTCGCTTGAAGGAACACAAAGGTGTCCCATGTGACACAGTAGTACATCCTGGAGGTGAAATTTTGGAACTTGGTTT
Organism: Pseudotsuga menziesii; assembly: GCA_001517045.1. NCBI lineage: Eukaryota > Viridiplantae > Streptophyta > Pinopsida > Pinales > Pinaceae > Pseudotsuga > Pseudotsuga menziesii. The sequence continues at coordinate 344,751 of LPNX010710200.1, read as the reverse complement.
CCCTTCAAGAGCATTTGGTATGTGTGGCTGAATTCTAGATCACTCTTGTAGAGAAGCGGCCAATCAGAAGTCTTGTGCCCACAAGAGTTGAGCATGGTCATTATCGCCACGATTGGTGGTCGGCTGAGGCAATCTGCAACATTATTGGTGCTTCCCTTCTTGTACTTGATGTTCAAATGAAACTGTTGTAGATATGTTTATCATTTCTGATGGCGATCATTCTGTAACTTCCCTTGTGTCTGCATGAACTGCAGGGGTCGGTGGTCTGTGTGGATGATCGTTTCCTTCCCCAAAATGTAATGCTTCCATTGCCGGCAATCCTGTACAATGAAATACATCTCTTTTTCATAAGTGGGATATTTGCAGACTATGTTTGACAATGTCTCAATGTGATATGCCACTGGATTCCCTTGTTGAGTAAGGACTACCCCAATAGCATAGTCAGAGGCATCTGTCTCGATCTCAAATGGTTGTTGCAAGTCTAGTAATGTGAGCATTAGGGCACAACAGAGGCAATGTTTCAATTCTGCAAACACCTTCTGCTGATTTTCTGACCAAAAGAGTTTTGCTTTCGCTCCTCCCTTGGTGACTTGAATCAAGGGCCAAGTGATATGAGAGAATCCCAACACGAACCTGTGGTAGAAATTAGCAAGGCCCAAAAAGCTGCGAAGCTCTGTTAGAGTAGTTGGGGCTGGCCAATATGAATGACTTAGATCTTAGTTGGATCCACATGTACCCCACAGTCATCAATAATGTATCCTAGATACTGAACCTGGGTCATGCCAAAAGTGCACTTGTCCAAATTGGCACACAACTTGTGCTACCGCAATGTTTGGAGGACCTATCAAATGTGGTGGAGGTGCTCTTCCCAAGTCTAGCTGAAGATCAGGATGTCATCTAAGTACACTACTACAAATGATTTGGTGAATGGCCACAAGATGTCATCCATCAGTCTCATGAAGGTTGCAGGAGCATTCGTCAGCCCGAAAGGCATGACCAACCACTTGAAAAGGCCCTCCTTGGCTTTGAAGGCAGTCTTCCACACATCGGTCGGCTCGATCGATACCTGGTGATACCTGGAATTTAAGCCGATCTTGATAAAATAATTTTCCCCTTTAAACTAGTCCAGGAGGTCATCAATCCATGGGATCAGGTACCTTCTCTGGACAGTTATCTTGTTCAGCACCCAATAGTCAATACATAGTCCCCAAGTCCCATCCTTTTTCTGTACCAACACGATCGGGCTCCCACAGGGTGATGAACTTGGTAAGATGTGACCCTTCTGTAGCAGCTCTTGAATTTGCCTCTTGATTTCATCATTCTCAAGAACAGAGCAATGATATATCAGTCCATTGGGTACCGATGCACTTAGGGTCAGATCGATGGGGTGCTTGACCTTACAGTGGAAAGGCACCTCGGTGGGTGAGGTGAATATGTGCCGATACTCCTCCACGACCTTTTCCATTTGTTGTTGTCATGCGGAGGGGCCCTGTCTGGAGGTTGTGGCCATGATCTTCTTCTTGCCCTGAGGGTAGATCATCAAGAAAACAAACTTCCTCATTTCGGAAATGAGCTTACTGCATTTTTTTGCAGTAACCAAAGAGATAGTGGTAGGGGATGGTACCTCTGGTATCCTGTACAAATTATTTCCCAACGTAATAATAACAGCATGAGGTCGGGACTCATACACAACATGTCGCTTCCATAAGTATGGTTGAATTAATAATACATCACAAACATCAAGAGGAGCAATATCACATAATACCTCATCGGTAAAGGGCTTGATGCTGTAGGGAAGGAAGCACTACTAGCTGACGCGAAGATCTAGTCCTCGGTGAAGCCACCCAATAGTGTACGATTGCGGGTGTGTTGTGGTCGGAAAACCCAACCGCTTCACGACCTCTGCTGAAATCAGGTTCTTTTGGCTCCCACTGTCGACGATGAACTGTAGTGGGGAACCCTTTACCCAAATCTGGGAGTGGAAAAGACACTCCTCCTCCTCTGAATCTTTTGGTTCTTCCTTTTGGATCTTCATGGTGGCAATGGTGGGATTGGGCTCTGCATCGATAATATTCTTCCCTCTGTCATTCTGCTTCTCGGGTTCAGATTCAGTGTCAGAGTATGCATCTGATTCAGAAGTCTTTATTTTAGCCACCAATGATTGCTTAGCACGACACTCACTTGTGTTGTGAGTGGGGCTCTTATGGGACTCGCACCACTTTCCCGCTTCCTTCTTTGGCTTTGCAGTGTTGCTCTTTTCTTGTGGCTTTGGAAATTTTTCTTGAGTTGCCATGCCTTGGCTATGTCCTTGGTTCTGTAGTTTTGGGGAACCTTTCCCTTGCTTCTGATTCGTAGATCCAAAGTCTTGCTTTTTATGTTTGAATTTTTGCTCAATTTTGGCAACATACCGATATGCCGTACCAAGCGAGGAGATTTCGAGGAACTCCATTTCCCCCTAAATGTATCTTTGTAGACAATTGTGGTACTTCAGCACCAAATTTTTCTCTGAATATTTGATACCCAACTTGGTGCGTAGGGTATGGAACAGATTTGTTAGCTCATGCACATCTTGATCTCTTTGCTACCGCAGCGTAGTCCATTGGATGTACTTGTCCTCATAGCTTCCCACCCGATAATATTGTCCCTTTATGGCATCTCGGAAAGAATTCCAAGTGGGTACGGCTGAGAACAGAGAGGGTTCCTCCTCATCCTTTCTCTCAGAGTAGGTTTCCCACTAGTCCTTGACATGGGGGGTAGCTTTGAGTAGAGAAAAAGTAATATTTTCCCGGTCAGAAAAGTCATGAACCGAGAAATATCCTTCTAATAGATTCAACCATTTATCTATGGCATCTACATATATTTGACCATCAAATATGGGAATGTCGAAGTTTACTTGTACCTTAAAAGGGGTTGTACCTCCAGAGTGGTTGCTAGATGCAGATGTGCTGCCAGCGGGAAGTCATTGAAGGATCTGGGCGAAGTTATCCATCATCGCATTCCTTTGTTTTTCAAGGGCCTCCTCGAGCAAAATTTTGATAGGATTTTCTGCGCCCTCATCTTTCTTTTCATCCCCCATGTGTGGCCGTCGGGATTTGCGAGGCTGATCTTGCAAAGGTTCAACCAGATCGATCCCTAACTCTTTATACCCCTCCCTCGTTGGGGACATGCAAAGAAGGATAGAGAAAGAGCAGATTGATCTAATACCACTGATCCGGATTTATGCAAGAATGCAACAGAATACAAAAATAACCATAGAAACAAATATGCAGCGGAAATAACACTTCATTTCATTAATCAATAACTAAAACTTGTTTACATACAGAATGGAAATAAACTAGCTAGAGTGCTGGTAGCTTATCTCTAAGAAGAGATGTGGCGGATACATGCCTCTAAACTTTGTGTTACAATGAGGCTCGGAGGCCTATATATTATTGAGAAACAATGGAAACCCTACACATCCAAAAACCTAACCCTAGGAGGTGAAACACCTTAATGTGGGCCCCATTGGGTAACTTGGTACATTAATTTCCTGGGGTCATAACTTTAGCATACTACCTCCATTTGAAGTGCATGATACATCGTTAGAAAGACTAGTTTAAGAACTACATCCATAAACAACAAATATCAAGTTTGAAAGGACTCATATTTTCCCGACCATTCGATGCCAAAAAAATGTCATTTAGGGCCTCAAAACGGCTCCGAAAGTTTAGGACCTGAAAACTGCCAAAAATAGTAAATTGTGCTATAATTAAGGAAACTGGAAAACTGAAAGAAACAGTGGTGGGGGTCCAAGGGGAATAGGTGGGTGGCCACCAATATCCTCCTAGATCACCTAGAGCCATAATTTCCCTTCTAGTGCTCTCATGCACTTGCTTCTCTGATAATTCGTGATGGTTTTTCAGGCCAAATTCAGAATTTTTTATTACCTCCACTGGTGCTACACATCTTCCTAGAGTAGATGGTCATGAATTAACTGGGCTCCTAGTTGAAGGTGTTGTAGCTTTGAGAGGGATTCATGTTCTTGAAGGCTCTTGGCTTGCAATAGGGTTCATTTCTGTCCCCATATCCCTCATGGAATCTGATCTAACATTTGAAGTTGGTGAGGTGTAGGATAGGTGTTCAGTGGCTGGGTTTGCGATGGGCTTATCCCCCTTTTTTCTCTTTTTATTCTGTATATGATTCACATTTAACCCTATTTCAGATTCTACATTTCCTCATTTCTCCCAAACATTACTACCATGATATCTCACTCTAAGATATTTTTTAGGACAATAGTGTTAGAGATAGCAATCCACACCTTTATATGCAACCAGCATGGATTCCCATCACAAAAAGAGAAATAACCTCAGTGGTAAAGCAGTTTATCAACCGATGGTGGATCGGAGCTTTGATTCCTAGCATGTCCAATTTTCAACAAGGTAACACAGGCAAGTGGTTGGTGATGGAAAGGAGACCCGAGCCAGGGTGTTATTTGAAGGTGAATTGTTAAGATAGAAATCCACACCTTGTAAACAAACCATTATGGATTCCTAGTATTTAAAGGGGTGAAGCTTAATGGTACAACAACCCATTGGCCAAAGGTAGCTCCTGTGTTCAATTCCTATTCTATATTGTTTTCAACAAGTGATAATTGTTGTAGTCAAAGACACATCCAATTAGGATATGCGGAATTTGAGAGCTAAAATGACACTAGCGAGGGACACACTAAATGTATTTAGTTCAATTATTTTAGATGCATTTAATATCTCTCAGTCACCAAGTGTGAAGACCCTTTTCATTTAGGGCTTAACACAACCAAAACTCAGCTTAAGATGGGATGCAAACAAGTCACTTCCAGAGAGGTAAGGTCAAATCATCCCTGACCTACTTATAAGAGGTTACCACAATTCATATTAAAGTTGAGGGAGAACATCATAGTCCATATCCCAGCTAGGAGAGATCAATAAAGTCACAACCCACTAGAATATCATAGCCCGCTAGGATACACAGTTACAAGCCACTAGGATAGTTCTTACACGGTCACATATCACTAGGATAGGTCTTACACAATCACATACCACTAGGATACACATTCAAAACCCACTAGGATAGTTCTTACACAGTCACAAGCCTTTAGGATAGGTCTTACATAGTCACAACCCACAAGGATACATAGTCACAACCCACTAGGATAGTTCTTGCACAGTCACAACTAAGGTTTAGCAGCCTCAAAGGGATGAAGTCCAAGCTAATAGTCCAAGAGCATTCCATGACTACATTGCATACATTTCATATAAAGTGTGTGTATCAAAATATTTAATGGTCAATTTTCTCAAATTTTTTGAAAAAAAAATACTTAAATAAACTAGCGAGGTATATACCAAACAAATCTTATATAATGGTTTCTTTTTATGCTAATGAAAAATCATCATTTGTAAAAATTGTAAAGAAAGTAAACTAAATCAAATAATGACTCTTCTATATTTAGTAACTCTTCATGTATAAACACAAAAAAGGAATCAATTGACTTGTGAATACTAGTGGGCAATATGCTCTACAGTGTTGAAAATTTAGAAATTATTTCAAAAGAAAATCAACAAAACATAATTACACCAATACCTGGATTAAGACATCCCACCACTTGACCATGCTATCATCACTTGCTGAAAGTAATGAAGTTTTTCCTATGAAGAATACCTCACTAATCCAATAAATTGAGACATCCATTACAAAACTAGTGGTTAAAGGAAATGTTGATCCTTTGAATAGTTCCTTCCATCTTAGCTACAATATGCTATTGAATCATATGCATTACAAGGACAGTGGCATGAAGACTATTGAAATAATATTTCTACAAGTTCTAGTTTGATCATGAGCTTCCCATTCTTCATAAATGTGTGAAGGATCTAGGGGAACAATAGATGATGGGTATGGTCTTGTTGGAAAAGATTTATTTAAATGTTAATGAGTGGATCTCACCTATACATGAAGTGACTCATGGAAAAAATGTTAGGACTTTGCTTATCAAAATGGATCAAACATGACAAAATTCAACATAGGAAAATAAGGAAATGTAGGACTCTGTAGATTAGATTAGAGTCCATAATCCAACAAACCATGGGAATTTAACAACGCAAAATGAATAAGCATTTAACCATGTGCAGAAGTCAGCCCCTAGGCTTCTGGAGAAGAAAAGCTATAAATAAGTGATCAAAAGTTTTAATTTGAATGCAATTTCGGATCTGCTCTAAGGTCATTTTTTATGGACTGAGGAAAACAGACTAAGGAATTTCAGGTATGTGACTGAGGGAAATTCAGCCCTGTGGAAAGATTGAAAATTTTCTTGGTCAAAATATTCATTTTTGGACAGTTTTTCATGAAAAAATTGCTAGGCTATGGAGAATAATTTTGGTGAAGCCAAGATTCTTTCTCTTGGGGATGAAATCATAATTTTGAAGGACTATTTTTTTTTCCCTAGCTGAGGCACTGTGATTTTTGTGGGATAGTGATTGTTGATCTTCAACCATCCAATAGTCTGAATTTTATTACAACAAAAACCATTTGACTTACCAATAGTTGCTTGTGACCTTAACTCCACATTGATGACAAGTTTTTTTTGGGTGTTTCAGTACTCTAAAAATTTCGGTGGAAGAGAGTGAATATTTTGGCTCTGAATTTTGGGCTTCACTGAGGCAGCTACCGAGGAGATTCGAGACTGAGGAGAAGCAACAGTAAAGGGTGTTATACATAGACAGTTGGAGAAGTGGGAGTTACTAAGAACTATGTAAATTCATCAAACAGTCCATGTTCAAGTAAGTATGACTTTACCTTAAGTCTGAAGCAACATTTGAATTGTGGCTATTTTGATAGCCGTAGCTTTTTTGTTCATGAGAACTTTTATCAAAACGTATGGGTTGAAGGACTCTCTAAGGTTTAGTCCTGCACCCTTTTGGGTTCAGAAGGTGACAGTATTTATGACTGTGCATTGACTTGATACGACATAAAGAGTGATGATTAAGTGAGACTGTGTAGTGTATGAGTAGATGTTTTGACATAAGTAGTATATTAGCAGACTCCTTGGTATTGTGGCATGAGCAGTGTATGAGTATACTTATTTGATCTAACCAGTGAAAACATTTGATAGTGACTAGTGACAAGGAAGTATCTACAAATCTCTGAGGATGAGTTTATTTTAGCACCACAGGAAGTATACTAGGTACATACAGTCCAACCAAGAGCTATATGGTGATAGACCTTGTTGATGATAATGCTACAATTTGTGATGATAAACTAGTGACTTATTTGGACATCTAAGGTTACTAACAGTCCTCTGATAGCTTGACACATAGCCTAAGTATGAGATGTTTGAAAGATAAAGCGGTATACTCAGTGGTGTATTTATGAAGTGTGAACTTGCATGATAATTCCATATTGATGCATGCTATGTAGATGATGCTTTGATAATGATACAGGATATAATGATGAGGGAAGACATATATGCACACTTGTACATGAATATGAGTGCCTTGCTCTATGATTATGCCAAATTATGCATGCTTGATGCACCTGTTGATAATGATATATCTGGGCCGTCAGTGATATATCCCAAGATGAAAATTGCAACATTGATTTGGAAAAATATTTGTAGCTAGGGATGCAATTTGGTAAGGGTGGTTGAAAATTGAAAAATGTGTTTGAAGCCATTTTGGAAAGAATTTATCTTTCAAGAGAAACTAGAGAAAAAAATCCAAACATGTGGAGAGGTGCAGAATGTGAAATACTAAATCCCTATGACCTTCTTTCTCACCAGGAATGTGTTTCGAGTGCCTCCATGCACTTCATAAACGCTTGTCAGGTTGTTTCAACAAATAGATTTTTCAAAGCAGAATTTTCTTGTTTTGGAACAACTCCAAACTTTTTGGTTTAATGATGAACCTAACAATGTAGAAATGTCAAGGATGTCAAAAGACCCCTGCCTAACTTGTAGAACGTTTACATAGTCTATATTCTTGCCTCTAGTGATTGTTTTTTGCCTCTATGTATGGTAATCATCATCATCATCTAAATGTATGTGTGTGCACATGCATAAATACCCAATACATAGCTCAATCCAACAAAAGAAAACATATTTATACCTTGATTTCTGGATCTTCACACTGTCTTCTTATGCTTTACCTTTCAAAACATCATTCAACATACTTCATTTTTTGTCATGTTGCAATAGTTTCATGTTAGGATCCATCAAACATATTTATGTTTGTTTATGAAAATAACAAAAAAAATCTAAATAAATACAATTCTATTACAATGTAAATTACAATACTATTCAACTATTCAAGTAAATTAATTGTTAAGAATATATCACCTGATAAAACATGGATAACCAAAAATACTATGTATATAAGGCCATCAATCTAATCAAAACTCCATTTATTGCCTCTTAACTATGGAAATGTCTCTCAACGCTATCTGTAACAAGTTTCAATGGAGGAGTCAAATAGCAATAGTGAAAATTACAAAGTAAAAATATAGAAATAGATGTTTTTTAATGTATTCTTCCTTACCATTCATTGAGCTCCTCTATGTTTCAAGAATAATTTAATATTCTCTACTAAATAGGACCAACCACGTCAAGGTGGAAGCTCTTATGCCACCCCCCCCCCCCTCACATCACTCTCAACTCCCCAAACCCAATGCCTATACTGGAAAATAACAATTTATTTCACTATTTCACAAAGCAAATAACAATGCATCTACAATGCAAATTATTTCACTCAATAGTTGAAAAAAGTTTTCATTAAACCATTCTTTAAGACATTCATTAAACCATTCAATCATTCAACAGTTGAAAAAACCATTCATTAACTCATTCATTAAAACATTAATTTAGTCAATGGCAAAAAAAAAAATTAGTAAACGATTCAGTAAAGCATCCAGTCATAAAAAACTGATTTTGTGCTATGCTTTCAAAAATATATTTCAAATTTACAAAAAGTTTTAGAGTGATGGATTTATAAAAGGCCTGTGTGGATATTCCATGGCCTTGGAGTCTTGTGTTTCCAAAATTTTCCATTCACCCCATTGCAATGTCAGACCCTTCTTTGAGAGCCTGTCTACCTCCTTATTTCGCTCCCTATAAACATGAGTGAAAGAGACTGATTAAAAGAATGAGAGAGAATGGGTTGTCTCTTCGAATAATGCATATAGAGAAGCAGTTCTACATTTATGTATCTTATTCATCCAGTTTATAACCAACATTGAGTCACCATATACTTGTAACTGTCTGCAATTTCTTTCATTGGCAAAACAGAGAAGTAATTTCAATGTCATGAGTTCTGCATAGCTGTTGGTTCCAGTTCCCAGGCCCAAAGAAATTTGAAAAAAATAACTTTGATTTAGATATAAGCATGCACCTCTTGAGTTTGTGCACTGAATGCTTGTTTTCTTCCATCAAATTGCTAGACCTCCAGAGTGGCCGATGGCACTTTGCATTGTGAAAGAGTATTGCGGAAGAAGTGATGTTAAACTAGTTTCAACTTCCAGCTCTGGACCCATTGTTTCTTGTGGAAGGATGACTTATGGTGATAGACCCTCCATCATCCTTTTTAGGGCAAGATTTTTTCAGGTGCTTACCAGACCCCTGCAGTTTAGGGAGACAAATTTCATTTGGGCACCCCATCTGGGGTTTGCACTGCTCTAAGCGCCCCGAAAATGGTTGTTTGTCTGCCACTTGCCTGATCCCTGAGCACCACGCTCTGGGCCATAGAGAGGTGAGATGGTCTTCCTCTCCCTTTCCCTTTGGATGTGATCTTGGCATTTACCCCTAGTCCTTTTGTAGGGATTTTTGGTTTTTAAGGGATTGGAACATCCCTTGAATGAAGGTGGAAATGGATAGAGGAGGACTGAGTGGGCGAGTCATTTTTTATGGTGGAAGCGGAGGTTGCCTGGTTTGAATTGGAGGTACTTTTGAATGCGGGGGAGGAGGTGCCATTTTTTTGGGGAAGGGGACTGTTTGTGATAGGGGTAGGCAAAGATTTTTCCTCATTCAAAGATAAATCATTCAATTGATTGCTAAGGGAATAAGTGTTCATACCCGGTGGGGGAGACGCGATCTGATGCTATTCCATCTATTGAGGAGGCCCTTCTGCTACTATTGCTCCCGCTCTTTCCGATTGATCCAATGGTTGTTCTGTGCCCTCCAATGTGAGAGGATTTTCGCCTGAAGCTGTGTTCGGATCAGTTTCTTTGGAGCTCGGGGCCTCTGTTCGCCTAACCCACTTCCTTCTTCCAGTTGTTGAGGGAAAAAAGTTTGGGCACTCTCTTGCCAAATGTCTTGTTTCATGACATTTGTGGCATAGAAGTGGGAGCCCTTCATAGTCCAACAACTTTCTTTTCTGCTTGTTTTGCCATACAAAATTAAAGGCTTCAGGAAGACTGGTTCTGATGTTCAAAGAGACTAGGATCCTAGCTACCTTTTTGATGTCTGTCTGCTAAAATGAGAGGTCTGCTTCAATGAAAATCCCCAGCTCATTCCCGATTTCACTAAGGTAGGCTAGGTTCCATAATTCCAATGGTAGTCCTGGCAGGTAAACCCAGATTAGTATTGTATCCAGTTGCTCTATTTTCACATCGAATAAGGTGGTCCACTGCTTTAGCTGAAATGAGGTTTTCCCATATGTCCAGACTCTGCTGCGTATTTGATCTGCATCCTCTCTGCATCTGAACAGGAAGCTGAACCATCCATTTGCAAGGGAATTAATAACTGGGCCTTCACCTTGAAGCCCTGTCCATTTTTTCTTGGCCCATTCCTTCATTTTCCCCAGGGCGGGGTTTCTTCCTGTGATTTTCTCAATTAGGGTTAATCCGTCCATCTCCCGTGCTTCTTCCATGGTGCACCGAACTCTACAATTTACATCAAAATCTCTTCTAGAGGGATTTAAACACTGGATATTTCATTTTTTGGAGTTCAATTGTTTGGCAGCATCTCCTGTGCGTGCTCCCTGTGACACTGAAGGATCGATTTCCCTGTTTGGGGTTCCTTGTGGTTTCTCCTGGGGAAGTTCGATGAAAATGGTTGCTGCAGCTGTGCTATGAGGTTGAGGTTGGAATAATGAGTACGTGTTATAAACCTGATTGGCACCTCTCCATCCGAGTGCTGACATCCCTCAGGTTGGCACACAAAAGGACACTTATGGATTAAGGTTTGCCTAGTTTCATTATACCTTGGTTGATGATGAAATACATTGCTTATATGCCCAGTTGATTACTTTGCCATTTTAGGATTTTGAGTAGCATGCAACATCTCGCACATCATGCACAAGTATCATGTTCAGCAGGTCGTGCATACATGTATGCGCGGGTTGCACTTGTATAGAGTCGCGTATCATACGCGGGTTGCTCTACTACAGACCCGCGCATGGTTTCCTCAAAATCAATATTTAAAAACACGAGTTAATGGGAGATTAGTTTACTCATTTACCTTAATCCCATTAACTGCTACAACCTCCCTAACCTTCGAGAACTACCTCATTTCATCCATATAAATAGAGGCCTTGGGGAGGGGGTTGATGATACATACTTGGAGAGCAAAGTTATGATGGTGGATTGTCTACAGAAATCTTTGGAGCAGAGAAACTCAGAGTCCTTTGGTGACAGAGGATTCCTTGTTCAGACATTGGGTTGTAACCTAAACTCTTTCTATTATTGTTAATAAAGATATTACTTCTTCCATATGTGTTTCATATCTTGTGGATTGGTAAATGTTTACATTTCAATATAATATATGATTTGCCTAACCTGCATATATATATATGAATTGCTTTGTATCTGGAAGAGTGTTATTAACAGGTGAAGGAGGAACTATCCTGGAGACTTTGGAAGTGGATCAGAGAGGAAGAAGCTAGCTTGGATCAACCTTCGTATTCTACAAGTAAGTTCCTGCTACTTTCCTATTTCCTATTCTGTGCTTTTAAAGTCAAATTGTCTGCAAGTTAAGAGTATGTTGGTAACCCCCCAGACCTAGGTTATTAGGTGAATTATCCTGTACAACAGAACTGGCGACTCCACTGGGGAAGCCTAGTCTGCTTTAGGTCTTTTTCTGTTGTCCTGACCAGTCATTGCTCGAAGTTTTGTTTGTGATCTTTTGTCCTGTTTTCTTACTTACTGTAGCATTTGAAAGTCTTGGGTCTTTCTCTGTTTTTGAGAAGTTTTCATGCCCATGCGCGGGTTGTCCTTCTAGACAGTCGCGCATATTTAGTTGCATACGCGGGTTGTTCTATAGAACAGTCGCGCATCATTCGCGACCTGCACTACTACATAGTCGCGCATACTCCTGAAAACTGTGATTTTTGTGTTAAAGTTTGCTTGTTCTTTAGCCTGCTATAAGTCCTGTTTTCTGTTGAGACTTTCTTTAAGAGTGTTGCAGAGTTGTCTGAGTGTATCAGGTGATGACATCTTAGTGCTTCCCGAAGCCCTTGGGTTCTTTTTACTTGTGTTATTTACTGTCTGCATCTTGAAACTTTCTGGCCTGTTTGGGTTGTTGGTTTGAGTGCCTGAGTCTAGATCAGTGATCAGGGTCTTAGACTCTGTCTGTCCAGTCTACTGTCTGTCAGTTATTGGTTTGCACTTACCTGTTTGAAAGTCTGCAGTGATCTCTTGGTCATTGTCTACACCCAAGTTGAGGTCCTGGCCTGTTTTTCTTGCTGGTTTTTAGGTTCTGTTTGCCTGTTAGTTTCAGTTTGTGTTTTTTATACAGTCTATAAGTGTCAAGTTCACTCAAGTATTGCATTTATACATGCACAGTAGTTTTTTGAGCATTTTTTAAAGTGAAAAACAAAACATAGTTAATCTTTTGCATTGTAATTTTTGCATTAGAGTAGTGTTTGTTTCAGTTTAAGAAATACTATCTCAGAAAAATACAAAAACATATAGGCTTAGTTTCTCTTTTTGCTGCATATAGTTCATCAATATTTATTTGAAAAAATGAAAAGAAGTTTATTTTATAGTGATAGTTTGCTTTAAATGCACCTTTTGCTTTCATTTATTTTCTGCTGAGTCATAACATCATACAGTCCATCACTTCCACTTCCTTTGAGTAAAGAACAGTCCTTAAAATTAACGCTTAAATTTAAAATCTATTAGTAAGTTTTTATTTTTAGGGCCTTCCACCTACTAGCTTAGGCTAGGTTTGTGGGCTAGGGAGTGTAAACTTCCCACAAACTATAAACTCAGACGTAGTGGGCTATTCATTAGGTAAATCCTTGGTTCTACCGCTGTATCTGGGAAGCTCCTCTCAAACGGGAGTTAAGCACTAGGCCGCGTGGAGGCTTGGATAGAGGGGATAACCCCCCGAATCCTTGTCAAAGCGTAACCCAGGACTTCTACGCATCTGGGGATTCTGTCTAGGAATAATTTCGGGCTCAGCTACCCTGCCCATGCGTACGAGTTCAGCTTGCGACTGTCCCCCCAGACAGTAGGTATTGTCAAGGTAGCCTTAGTCTCTTGTCTTTTTAGGGCTCATACCTAGGTAAACCGGAAGGTTATTTCTGGTTCACCTTGAACGGACTTGGAAGGTAACCCTTGTGGAAAGTGTAGGAGGGCAGTTGGGTGATTCCTCCGCTTGTGCCTAAGAACCCCTCAAGGACGCCAAGTAACTGTTCATCAACTTTCTTCGGGAAAGCATATCTTTATAGCCTGTTTTGATTGCTTGAGACTTAGGATCTTTTTAGTGTGTGCTCCGTGGATCTGCTTGTGTTTAGTTGGCCTTAGGGTGTGACTATTTAAAGTCTTAATTCTGGAGGACCAACTTGTTAGAAGGTCAAGAAGGTTGAGAAACCTTCCTCCTCTCTCACCACTGGAACCTCCACCTTTACCTCAAAGGCGGAGACTAAGCACAGGTGGTTCTTTTGAACCAGTAGGAGTAAGTGAGGTTCTTGGTGAACCAGAATTAATAGCTAACTGCTTTGACTTTGATACAGTCAAGGTAGAAGAATTGCAAGCTGACGAGTTTGCAAGAAATTATAATACCCCCTTGACTGATTTGAACGATCTAGTGATCATGCAGGTTAGGCCTTTTAGGTCACCAGTGCTAGGTGTACCTGTAGGTAGAGCTATGTCTTCTGAGGGAGAAAGTTCATTTGTCTTCACCTCAACCCTTCCGGTTGAAGGGGTGCTACCTCCCCCAATTAGTACCCCTATAACTAGTTTACCTTCCACACCCTTAACTCCAGCAAGCCGGGTGGTCCAACCACCGGTTTACTCAAACATTGGAAGTATGTCTGGTGATATGGCTACTGGGATTCCTAGTATGCCTACAATTCCTTCTTCCTTCCCTTACACTACCCACAGTGGTCCGGTGGGATCCTCAGCCTTTGTCCAAGGATTCTCTTGGAATGGGGGGCACATACCCCCATCCAGTCCATATGTAGGTCCACCTCCCTCATATGTAGGAGTGCAGTTTGGTAGCAACACCTCTTATGGGAAAAGCTACCAAACCCCTATTTCGGTCCCATACACGAGCTCTCCCTTCTCTTTGTTTAGTGGAGGGATACCTGCTCTAGTCTTTCAGACCCCAACTTCTATGGGGACGGCCCGAACCACCTACACTGCACCTCCTACCCAAAATCCGGTGGCTTACGGATGGAACCCGTTCCAAAGCAACCTACCCACCTCACAACCGGTGTCTGGGGGCAACCCCACCTTTACTTATGGGCAATCGGGGGAAAGTCCCTCTAATCCCCAAGCTAGTACCTCTAGTACACCGGCTAGGCCAAAGCTTCCTTTTCTGGCAACCTTGAACTTTCCAGACTTATCAAAGTTGATGAATGATCCGGTGAGGCATGGCCCCTTGTGGCCACCTGTTCCCACCAAACTGCCTTCGGACATCCCTAAGTTCGAAGGTAAGGCTGGTGAAGATCCTGGGGCACATGCCACCACCTTCCACTTATGGTGTTCTTCCAACTCATTGAATGAAGATTCAATGAGATTGAGGCTGTTCCAGAGGGCCTTGACGGGCACTGCAGCAAAATGGTACATTGAGCTGCCTTCTGCTGCTTTTAGCAGCTTCTGGGACTTGGCTACCACTTTCCTTAGCCACTTTCAGCTTCCAGTCCGTTACGACTTCGGAACGGATTTGTTGTCCACCCTTAGACAAAACAAGGAAACCCACATCTCGGATCATATCCAAGAGTGGAGGAGGCGAAAGAGCCTCATTAAAGCTACCATCCCTCCTGAGTTTCTATTAGAATGGTTCCTTAAATCTTTATTTCCCTATATATCTAAGGATGTCTCCACATCAGGAGTGACTAGTGAGGAAGAAGCCATACTCAGGGCCCAGCAGTTGGACTTGATTTATTCACAGTCTGGGATTTTATATGAAATCATCCCTGAGGCATCAAGGCCTTCTCATGAGGCCGAGAAACCCAAGCCTGGACCCCATGCCGATGGTGTGGTGGGGTCTGTAAACTCTCCCACTGTAGAGTCTTTGACAAAACAAATTCACCAATTGTCTGTCAAACAATCTACGGTGGAGGCATCAAAGGCTGCCCCCTCCTCCCAAAGTGCAAATGTTTTTGCACAAACCTCTTCGAAGGGCAATCAGCAGCTCGATAGGAAGAAGAAGAAAGGAAAAAAGGGAGAGGGAAACCAAAATCAAAACAATCCAAATCCCGCGGACAATGCTAATGGGGGAAAAAAGGAAAAGAAGAAAGTCAAATTCCCTTGTAAGTTGTGCCAAGGGGATCATCTTACTCATCTTTGTCCCCTCATGGAACAAGCTCAGAAGCTGTTACAAACGCAACCGTCGGCTGTCCTGAAGGATCCATTTCCCCAAGGGAAGAATTCTGCTTCAGCTTCTACTGTAGCAGGGGGCAGTCAAACTGCTCCTGACCCTAATTATATCAACATGGTTAGATCCTCAACTTTGTTACAAACCAGGAACAAGAACTATGAGAAGGGTAAAGCTGTAGTTGAATCTTCCAACCCTCTCACTATAGAGAAACCTGCGGAAATAATGCCAAAGATACCCAAAGGTGTCTTTAAGAAGACTTTGCATAACCTAAATGCCCGAGCCGCTTCTAACTACTCAGTGGTTGAAGACTTGGCCTAGACTCCTTGTGCAATGTCAGCTTTGGAGGTGCTACAAAGTTGTCCCGCTCAGCGGAATGCCCTTTTAACAGCTCTAGGTAGCATGGACTCTTCGAGTCTCTTAGCGAAATTTAATCTCTCTGATGTTAAAATTCGCCTCCCTTATCATGTAGCTTTATCGATAGATGTTGTACATGGT
>LPNX010710200.1:307338-328239 GCA_001517045.1 Pseudotsuga menziesii | reverse complement strand
CTGGGTAGGAATTGGACTTATGCAATGTCTGCTGTTGCATCTGCTGTCTTTCGTGTCGTGGTATTTCCACATGAGGGCAAGCTGGTCACTGTTGACCAACTTGATATTACTCGTAAAGGCCGCTTAGAGTCTAAAGATTCCACTATGCCATTGGTTGATCAGACCAAACCTGTTGCACGGAGCTTGGGGGTTGGACTGTACGCATCATTGATGGGCACATTCGATATTCCAGCTCCAGTGCTTTATCTCGGTTCTACTACTGTAGGGAAGTCCATTGATTCGGTGGTCGATAGGACTGATCCTTGGGTCCTCCCAACCCCTCAGGAACCGGAAGTGCCCTTATCTATAGTGGAAGTGGCATATCAAGCTATTACCCAAACCACTGTAGATCCCATTCTAGATCCTCTTACAGTCTCGGATGATCTGGAAGAAGTTTATATGCCTGCATGGGCAGAAAACTCTTTACATTCCATAGATTGCTTAGACACTGTTTTACCTTCAGATGAAGCTATTCTGGAAGCTATGTGTTCATGTGATAAGATATGTGAGGATCTTCATCACCGATCTTATTTCCTTCCAGAGCTAAGCAAGATAGAAAACCAAGAGTTCCATGTGAGACTGTCAGATGATGTTGATACACTCGTCAACCCTTTACCTAGGGAAGGAGTGTTTGCCGAGGGGAATATGGCAAACATTTCTGCTACTATACCGATCAACATCTTCGTAAAGCCAGATGTCGTGGAAAATATCTATATAGGTGCAAACTGCTCTCTAGAGGAGATTGCCATTTATACTTCCCTTTTCAAGGAATTCCGCGATATCTTTGCCTGGTCATATGAGGAGATGCCAGGAATTGATCCATCTATTGTTCAACATGAGATCCCAACCTATCCTGATGCTAAGCCGGTTCGGCAAAAATTACGCCCCGTGAACCTGCGTAAAGCGGCGGCTGTTGAAAGCAGGTTTTATATATCCCGTTGCTTTGATTGAGTGGGTGTCCAACCCAGTCCCTGTTGATAAAAAGCAAGGGACTATTCGTGTTTGTACGGACTTTCGAGACCTTAAAAAAGCCTGTCCCAAGGACAACTACCCTACATCGTTTATTGACCAAATCATAGATGCATGTGCGGGTAGTGAAGTATTTTCATTTATGGATGGTTTTTTCGGCTACATTCAAATCCAAATCAAACTGGAAGACCAGCATAAAACGGCTTTTATTTGCCCTTGGGGTACATTCGCTTATAGAAAAATGCCCTTTGGATTGAAAAATGCAGGGGCAACCTTTCAACGAGCCATGAAATTTGCTTTTCACGATATAAAAGCCATTGTCGAGCCTTACCTGGATGATCTGCCTGCTCATTCTCGCAAGAGGATCCAGCATCCAGATCATTTACGGTTGATTTTCGAGAGATGCAGGTACTATAAAATTCGCTTGAATCCCCACAAGTGTGTTTTCTGCGTCGAATCAGGTAGATTGCTTGGATTCATTGTCTCTAGTAGGGGCATACAGGTGGATTCGTTAAAAGTCGAGGCCATTGTAAATCTGCCTCCTCCTCGTTCACTTAGGCAACTTCAGAGTCTACAAGGTAAGTCTAACTTCCTTCGACGTTTTATCATTAATTATGCCAAGATCACAAAAGGTTTCATGCACCTGCTTAAGCAGGACACCCCATTTGTATGGGATGAAACTGCACAACTCGCGTTCGAGGCATTAAAGAAAGCTTTGTTGTTAGCTCCTTTATTACGCCCACCAGATTACTCTAGAGATTTTTTATTATATCTGGCCGCGTCGGAGTCTACCATTGGGGTAGTGCTAGTTCAGGAGGATGACAAGCTCGTTGAGCATGTTGTCTATTATCTTATCCGCGCTTTGGTTGGGCCTGAGCTTAAGTACTCCCACGTCGAGAAGTTAGCCTTAGCGGCTGTTTATGCTGTACAGAGGTTACGACACTATATCTTACTGAAGACCACTACTGTAGTGGTGGATGTAAACCCTTTACAATATGTTTTATCCCGACGCATTGTTGGGGGGAAATTCAATAAGTGGATAGTCATTCTCCAAGAGTTTGACTTGGTGTTCCAATCCGCTAAATCCAAAAAGTCCTTAGTTTTTGCGGAGCTTAAAGCAGAATTCCCTACGGAAGAAGATGTAGTGGTTCAAGATGTCTCATTCCCAGATGAGCACATCTTCCTTATATCAACCTCTGATCCTTGGTATGGAGATATTCTCATATATCTCCAGACTTTGAAGTATCCTACCGCTTACTCTAGGGAAGACCGACGCAAGTTACGTATTCATGCTAAAAAATACCTCATAATCGGAGATACATTATATCGAAGAGGGGTAGATTCTGTCTTGTGCCGCTGCCTTACTCATGAGGAAGCGGAGATTGTCCTAAATGATTCCCATAGCGGAGCGTGTGGGGGTCATTTATCTGGGTTAGCAACGGCCCAGAAGATATTACGTGCCGGGTATTTCTGGCCCACCATATTTAAAGATTGTGTGGAAGCTGTAAAACGCTGTCATCCATGTCAGCTGTACACCAGAAAAATGCGGTCGCATCCTGATCCCTTGTTTCCCGTCGTCTCGGTAGGCCCCTTTATGAAGTGGGGGATTGATTATATGACATGAAACCCAGCCTCGGCTGGAGGGCACAAATACATCATTGCCGCTGTCGACTATTTCACAAAATGGGTAGAGGAAATGCCTACTTTCAAAGACAATGGGGAAACGACAGCTTACTTTGTGTTTAATTAGATTATTTCTAGGTTTGGTATTGCCAAGGTGATTGTCACTGACCATGGCAGTCATTTCCAAAATCACATGATGACAGAACTGACCACCATGCTTGGATTCCGACAAGAGAATTCTTCTCCTTATTATCCGCAATCGAATGGTCAGGTCAAGGCTGTAAACAAAACTTTGAAAACTATACTTAAACGTACTATTAATACAGCCCGTTCAAATTGGCACGTCATGTTATATCCTGCTCTTTGGGCTTATCGAACCAATGTCAAAACTGCTACGGGTTTTTCCCCCTTCCAACTCGTTCACGGGGTGGAAGCTATTACGCCGATTGAATGTGAAATCCCATCCTTACAGATAGCTATTCACGTGCTACCTGACACAACTGAGCTTGAAGAACGGTTGCTCCATTTAGAACATCTTGATGAGCAACGTAGAGATGTGTTGACTGCAAATCAAGCCCATAAGAATAGGGTTAAATCTCAATATGATAAAACGGTCAAACCTCGAGTTTTCTCTGAGGGGGAACTTGTCTTGCTCTGGGATCAAGATAAACTTGCCCCTGGGGGCAGTAAAATTCAAGGCTATGTGGTTGGGACCCTATGTTGTGTCTAAAGTTTTGAGTAAAGGCGCATATGAATTAGTGGATTATGATGGGAATAAGCTGCCTAAGCCTAGAAATGGGCTCTACCTGAAGAAGTACTATGCCTAGGCTTAGCACTTTTTCTTGTATATTAATGTATGTATTTTTATGTACATTAGGTTGTCAGTTTCGTTTTTTATACTATCTGCTGGTTGTTGCAGATGTCTTCTGAGATGTATGTAGGTTTTGTTGATGACACCAGCCGTCACACTTGTAACCTGGCTTCGGCAGCATGGGTTATCTACTCCCCTTCAGGACAGCTTGTTGCCGCAGGTGGCGCTTGTCTAGGTCTTGCTTCCAATAATGTTGTTGAGTATAGAGCTGTTATTGAGCTCCTATGGGATGCTTTGTCACGAGGAATCACCCAGCTGGAAGTCCGTTTGGATTCTCAGTTGGTTGTTTCCCAGCTCAATCGAACTTACCAGGTGCGTAATCCTACATTGTTACGTTAGTTCATGCAAATACATTTACTGGAAAGACATTTTGAAGTTATTACTTTTAATCACATTCCAAGAAACCAAAATTCATTAACTGATGCATATGCTAACTATATTTTGGATTGGCATCTCACACACATTCCATAAAATATACAACAAATACATAGAAAACACTTGTAAATAAGCTGACAACCAAACACAAATATATATATATATATATGTAAATATCTGTTCATACATAGGATAGGTCAAGTCTAATTCGTAGATCCCAAAATGTACAAAATATACAAAAGTGGATCAAAGTCCATCAAAATGCCTAAAACTAAGCCTGCCCGCCATGGCCACTAGGACCTCCTTGGTCCCCATGATCTCTGTGCCCCCTGGCTTCCTCAGCCTCCTTGGCTTCGGCAGCCTCCACTGCATCCCTATATACATATACTGCTCTGGCTACTCGTCTGAAAAGACGTAGCCAGACTGGTGGAACCCCAACTACTGACTCCTGCATAGCTACAGGGAGATGCTCTATCTGTATAGTGGGTACCCGCTCGGTAAGCCTAGTCAGCTTTGCCTCGAGTACCGTAACCAATCCAGGATCTCCTCCTACTACAGGACGTACGAAGGTACGTGGGTGCCCTACTGGGCGGACTGGTCCAATATCTACATTTTGACACATGAGTAGGGTTAGACTTGTGCATATGTATATATCCTATCATTTGAAAATCCATAAAAATTTGATAATGATAAAAAATAAAAAATGACTTACCCATCTCTCCCCATGCTCCTCCTGGAGGGAGGACTAGGTCTGGATCACCTCGGAAATCTAATCCGGAATATGGGAACTGCTCAAATGATGGCACCTGCCGTTCCCACCATGAATAGAAATCCTCGTCATACATACTCTGTACCACGTCTCCTCCTCCATGACGGAGGAAGATATCACCCCACCTGCTCAGCCTCGGCTGACGTGGATGTCTGATCTCTAAGGGTATCGCAGGGCTCATAGCAGGCACTCTCTCAAAGAAGAACGCAACCAATATACTAGCATACCCGAAGTTCTTCCGTCTCCCTCTCCTACAATCAGATAATTGCCTCTTCATAAGAGGGGCAATTCCCGAGCACCAGTCATATAGAGTGCCTCTGAAACAATCAACTGCCACTCTCATCTAAGTCCTAGTGGCATGATGTAGTCCTGCCGACCCTGAAAGTCTAACAATGGTACTGGTCAATACCTGCAATGTAAAGTCCTGTATGTCTACGATGAGAATGTTACTGCCCTTCTTTTGAGTACCGGGCCTGCAGAATACATCCACATAGTTCTGGACACTCAAGGGGTCACCACCCCTGCCAGTGCCCTCCAGGTTCACCGGTGCTCCCCGATGTGATAATCCGGTAATGAAATAGATCTCCTCTGCGGTAAGCTCCAAAGTCTCACCTTGGATGTTGAACATCCCCAGGTCATGGTCCCAATAACTGACCAAGAACTCTAATATGAGGACATTGGCCTGCATGGGTGATGTGCAGAAAAACTTCAATATCCCACTATTCCGCAATGCTTGGATAGTAGGCGGGATTTGGAGAGCCGCTTGGTCCATCATCTCGTGTTCCCGCTCCCTCCACTCCAGCACCATATTTTCTTGACAAAAAACACACAATGTGATTCAGTAATTCATCACAAAAATTTAAAAATTTTGAACATTTTCAAAGCTTTTATCCTTAGCGCAGTATGCGCGACTGTCCATTGGGACATGTCGCGAGCCATGCGCGACCTCCCTATATAGCAACTCGCGCATCGAACGCGTATGCACGGCTTTTCTATTAGGCAACCCGCACATACATTTTACCATTTTTATATTGATGAATTAAATTGAATTGACCATTAATTCTAAAATTTGTTTGGATGAAATTAAAGAGCACAGGGTGTAGATTTACCTAGCACTGACGGATCTGAATTCCACCGGTCCAATTGTCCACAACGAGCAATCAAAGATCGAGGGTAAAATGCTCCTTTTTGGTCCAAAAAGTACAATGGTGAGAAATGTTATGTTTTTCAAACTATTTATAGAGGAATTATTTCGTAAAGTGGGTTTTTTCTATAGTTTGAAACGTCAATTGATTAATACCATCCCTTTTTGTGCCTTGGAACAGGTTTACTGACTATTTCAAAGTGTTGATGCTTCTATAGGGTGATTTTTGCTCTTCCCAACACATGTTGGCAACTTATCACTCCACATTAACCTTAGTGTTCAACATTTTGCCACGGACTATGGTATTCTCAGCCATTAGTCCCTTGTCTCTACCATTGTTCTTCCATGGCTAGGATCCCTATTTCATGAGTATCATTCTTATATGCCATTTCCATCCTTTGATACTCATTTCTGTCCCTGTTTCAGGCCCAGGGGTTTCCTCATAGCTACTTTTCACGACAAATAGAGATTCTTATGAATCTCTCTTTACCAGCTATCCCTTTATAGGACTCCCCGCCCTTATGGAGTTTCTTTAGGCCCAGGTCTGACTCCTTAAAAATAGACTTGACTACCGAGTTATCTCGTCCATTCAAGATCGTTAAGAATATGTGAACGGGCATCCGCATTGGTGGTAAGTTATCTCTTTCTCGGACCATGCGGAATAATACGAGAAAGGATCACTCTCTTTTCTTCGAAATTGAGAAGAGTATTCTCAGGTATAGGTTTATCACTTTTCCGGACCTGAGGGACTAAATTTACGGAAAAGGAACGCTCGGTTTGAGCTTAGTTTTCTCTTTTTTATGCTCTGGACCTAAACATGAAAAAGATTCCAAGTGTACTTTGTGTCTTTGTCATGCTCGTTAAACACTAAAGAACAAAGCAACGAGTTTATTGTTGTAAGCCCCATTTCTCGTAACCAAATGGATCTTTCCGAGTGATCTTGCTTTCCTTCACACTCGTAAAACTCAAGCTATTTTATTCTGTTATGGAAGGAGCGTTGGGTAGGTGGTAATTTAACCTTTTTCGAACCTCCCCGACTAAGTACGAAAAAGGTTCACCTTTTATTCTTCGGAAGTTAAGAGAGTTCTTTTGAGGTTTGTTTTATACTTTTTCGGCCTTAAGAGACTAAATTGGACGAAAAAGGACCCCCCTGGAGTCTTCTTTGGCGTTTTCAGACTCTCTAAATATGAAAACACCAATCGAGCATGTACTAGTTCGGGCTTGTTAAATCCACGGATCAATGTATCAAGCATTATTTTCCCATCTCTTCAAGCTTGTTAAAAAATGAAGAGGGAACCGAGTTGGCTTTCCTGGACTCGTTAAAACTTAACAGGGAAGGAAAGGAAGAAGTTTTCTCTTGTTTTCAGTAATGGCAGCATGTCATCCTTGAACATAGCACTCTTTGCCTTCCGATATCCATGTTCTAGTATACACTTGTGTTCAGCTATCACTTTGAGTTTTTGACTCCTCCTCTTGTCCATTATACCTGGGGAATCTGTTCATGTCTCCTACATGACAGATAAGTCTAATTGTTCTATCTATCCGTTGTATGCTGCCTTGGGTCATCTCTGTGTCGTGCTCACTATTTAAGGATTATACCTAGTGTCTGATTTATCACCTGATCCTATTACTATTATATATGTTATCCATTTACTTGTGTCTACCTTCTTTTGCCCAGTTCCTAGTCACTCTTGTGATCCGTTGGAGGATCTATTGCCTTCCCTATCACAGTATGGTTCCGTTTCAGCACCTCCTGATGACGATGACCTAGAGCTTTGACGATGGTACCTCTGGATTCACTTTCATCATTGGTGAACTCCTTTGCTTCAGTTGTCAATTATCATCTATTGGTTGACAAACTGTTGAATCCTTTCCATGTTCAACTTCAGCTTACCCTTATTCACATGGCTTGGACTGTACTGGTTCTTTGGGATATTTCATGAAGACCTTAGTTCTCCACTCATGAACTAAGTTGCGCAAGACTATGTTCCATTTCTATATCCGGCTTCCAGATCTGTGAAGATTCATCATTATTGTATTGTGGCTTTGTTTCACCTTTGTAAATACGTGGTTTTTACCGGTATCATATGATGTACTCACATATTGTAAAGGAGCTAGTGTTCCAGTAAATTGAACATAGCATCCTTAGATATAATTTTGTTTATGACATTACTATGTATTTGTTTCAGGTACTCCTTCTGCTCCACTGGACTTTTAAGTTTCTCCTGAGTTAGTATTATAATGTATTTCGGCCATCGTTCCCCTCTGACCTCACACATTAGGGGGCATCTGTTATACACCTGATTGGCACCTCTCCGTCCGAGTGCTGACATCCCTCAGGTCGGCACACAAAAGGACACTTATGGATTGAGGTTTTCCTAGTTTCATTATACCTTGGTTGATGATGAAATACATTGCCTATATGCCCAGCTGATTACTTTGCCATTTTAGGATTTTTAGTAGCATGCGCGACTATATCTATTGACATCTCGCGCATCATGCGTGAGTATCATGTTCAGCAAGTCGCGCATACATGTATGCGCAGGTTGCACTTGTATAGAGTCGCGTATCATACGTGGGTTGCTCTACTACAGACCCGCGCATGGTTTCCTCAAAATCAATATTTAAAAACACGAGTTAATGGGAGATTAGTTTACTCATTTACCTTAATCCCATTAACTGCTACAACCTCCCTAACCTTCGAGAACTGCCTCATTTCATCCATATAAATAGAGGCCTTGGGGAGGGGGTTGATGATACATACTTGGAGAGCAAAGTTATGCTGGTGGATTGTCTATAGAAATCTTTGGAGCAGAGAAACCCAGAGTCCTTTGGTGACAGAGGAGTCCTTGTTCAGACATTGGGTTGTAACCTAAACTCTTTCTATTATTGTTAATAAAGATATTACTTCTTCCATATGTGTTTCATATCTTGTGGATTGGTAAATGTTTACATTTCAATATAATATATGATTTTCCTAACCTGCATCTATATATATGAATTGCTTTGTATATGGAAGAGTGTTTATTAACAGGTGAAGGAGGAACTATCCTGGAGACTTTGGAAGTGGATCAGAGAGGAAGAAGCTAGCTTGGATCAACCTTCGTATTCTACAAGTAAGTTCCTGCTACTTTCCTATTTCCTATTCTATGCTTTTAAAGTGAAATTGTCTGCAAGTTAAGAGTATGTTGGTAACCCCCCAGACCTAGGTTATTAGGTGAATTATCCTGTACAACAGTACGGGCCTCCTCCTAAGGATGAGTTCAATGGCCGTGATGCGAACACACATATCAGCTCTTCATCTGGTGGAGAAACTGGAACCCTGGTCTCTTCATCTGGTGAAGAAACCGGAACCCTGCTCTTGCTTCCAATTGTCAAATTTTCCAGCTTGTTCTGCACTGTGTCCGGGGACGATATACCAGTAATTTCTGATGAGGAGAAGATGTTGAGCTCTTGCTGCCACGGGTCAATAGAGTTGTTTTCCATGTCTATTGGACCTACTCCCAACTCACAAAAGCCTCCTTATTGAATTGACTGTCCAAAATGAAAATGAGTCTATTTTTTATTATATATTATATTTTTTTTTATAAACCGCTCGTCGGATATCCGACACATCGGTGTCAGATAACTACTAGTTTTGCTTTCGTAGACGTTGAAAAACCACCCTAGTAGTGTCGGTTCCCCATCGGATATCTGACGCGTCAGTGTCGGATAACCGCCAATGTTGCTTTTGTAGACGTCGATGATCCGACCCTTCTAGTGTCGGTTCCCAAACACTACCAGGGTCAAAGATATGACTCACTTATGTCAGATATTTGACGGTTCTATAAATACTCTGTTACCAGCATTTTGATGATTGATTGTTGTCCGACACATCCGTGCGAAATGTCGGACGACGTTGGATTCTGTCATCGAATTTTGGGTTTAAATATTGTAGTGACACCAAAATCAACCTTCAAATTGAAAAGTAAGGCTACCAGTAGCACTCTTTTTTGTTTCAAAGTAAAAAATACAACCATTCCCTTAAAAACCCATATTGTTGCTAATAATAGCGTTAAAATCAACCCTTGAATATAAAACTAACGCTACTATTAGCATATTGGTTTTTCAAAGGCTGAAATTATGACTTGTTTGAAAGCATGGACTTAACAATCAATATCATTAGTAGAAAAATCTTAAAATAAACCTCTAAATTGAAAAGTGTTGGCTAACATTGCAACTTTTTTTTTTATAAATTTATGGCCTAAACAACATATGCATTTATGAGTGCAAGTATAATATATTACTTAATGTCATGATGATATCACCTCATGATTTTAATAATGTGTTATATTTACTTTTGTTAAAAAACTCAATACAAATTGTCTTGATTTAAATGCAAATTATTTAATAAAGATATAATTGCACTATCCATATCCAAATCAAAGTAATTATCATATTATTCATAATCAAACCATATATTGAGCTAGAAACCATAAACAAGATTCATATATACATTCAAACACTCATTTAGAGTTGTCATACAAACATCATATATATCAAAAGGATATAAAATGTTTCATAAAATTATTACAAATATCTAGGGATTCTAACACACCATCATAATCTACATTTTCTTCAGATGAATGATTGTATGAATATGTAGATGACCCATATTCTTCTCTTTTATCAACGAAAGCACCATCTGTTTCCACATGTATGCCCAACATTCCTTCTGCCATAATTATTTTGGATCTACAACTTGGTTTAGAAGACTCCCATCTTGCAACTATTTCCAGTGCTAACAACCTCTTGATAATTTCTATAGTCCTGGAGCGATGAGTGCATTTCTTTGTTAGCTAGGATTCACAAACAAGTATGCCAACATATTCTAACTTTAAAATATCAATGCAGTGATGGTTTGTATTTTGAGCCTTTCTTTTTCTCTTTCCATCGATTTGTTTCTCAACCACCATCTCTGCCTTTTACACACCATCAAAGGGGTGTGTATCTGTTGCATACCAATGTGCTTCTACTAATATGAATTCCTCATTTTATTTATTGACCTTCATAAATTTTGCAATCCAGAATGGATAACCACATGGATATTCTATAGCTAAAACTGCAATCATGCAACCATCCTTAATATCTTGTATTGATCCCCTATAAAGGTATTCCATGGCTTCATGTCATGCACATGATCTTCAAGACCCAATATACATTTCCCTCTCCTCTACATGTGAATATACGATAACAACTTGATTTTCATGTTGTTCAACAACATTTATTTCCTCATGTTCATTTGACATACTTTGTGGCCATGTAAATGGAGTCTTCAATAATATATCTCCATTTGTTGAGTTTGAAATTATGTTGCTTTGCTCATTCAAAAAAGACTCCCACCAAACACAATCATCAACATCAAAGTACTCATATGTATCTTTGATATATTTTTTTATTTCTTCCAGGCATTCATAAGAATCTACATCTTTATTATGTGGGTGTGAATTATGAATCTCTGCAGCTGACTGGAATAACAATAACTTTGAAGCATATATTTGATGATTTGGGATGAATTTAAGAAATTATAAACCTTATGAAGGCGCCCATTCTACACTAGTAGAGTATTGCTTTCCCCATACACGTGTTGTTCCATCAATTTTCTTGATACGAAATTGATGCTGGAAGCTAATGTGATTAAGTTATTCTATGCACTTTTCTTCTCCATGAGATCCCCGAATAAATCTCTGCATGTCAATAGTTTCTTCCAATGTGTGAAAAATAGGCTCTGGATTGTATGCTTTTCTAATACATTCAATTAATGATGGAAGCCTCCCAACATTCTTCCTCTTTAGTGTTACTGCAAAACGACTAAACACTTGATCAATATGGTCATGCGTATTCTTAACAAGAAGAAAACCAAATTTTACCTTTTGAAAAATCCCCAATTCAACAAGCATGTTTATATAACCAAACACAATCTAATTTTTGTTTTCCCTACTGGTGTTGTCCAATTCCAATTATAGAACTTGAGGAAGATCACCAGACCAATGATTAAGCACATGCTGAATTATGGTGATGGTCATATTTGCATAATTATGAATATTTGTAGCCATAAAGTAAACCCTTGGAAACATTTGACCATTAAAAACCATACATACAACCAAGGGAAATTGAACAAAATTTTCAACCCTTAAATTATTTGGTGTATGGGTCAAATGTGGAAAAATTGTTTTCTTCTGATCCATGCCATCAATTATCAAACCCATATATTTATGTGGAGCATCATAAAACTTCTTGCGATGTTTGTACAACTTTTATCGTTCCTTTGATTGTTGATTGCGATGTTCCTTAAGTGCTTTGATAATGGAATCTACAAAATAACATAAAATGAAAACATTTATAACACGTGTTCATAATAATAATTTTTTAATTGTAACAAATAATTTTGTGGAGACGTACCTCTTTCTTTCCTTTTTGATTTATCCATTTTTTCTTTAAGAGAAGCACATGTACTACAAACCCCCATCCTTGTCCTCTTATGAATGTGGACATTTGTGAACTCTTTTTTCCATATTCTTGTAAAGTATGCATATTTAATGAAACTTCCATTTCCTTCAGTAACTTCAACATAATCTTTGTATAAATTGTAGATTTACTGCCTTGTGAAATTATCTGGGATGTGGAATATTTATTTATCTGGCATAAACTATCCATGCTTAGAAAAGAAGTCATGCATCCATGACATGGAAATGTTTTGTTAATGGCCCATACTCTCGTTCATGATATGATTTAGAATAAAAGGTAAGATCTTTTTCAATTCTTAATTGGATCCTTGATAGACAGATATTGCCAATTGAGTGAATTCTTTTGAATGCCTTTTTGCAAAGCAAAAGATTTCTAATGTGATAATCATAACCCGATTTCATAGATTGCATGCATCCAACTAAATATGAATTTTGAAAACTTTTGTTCATTGACAAGTATGACTTCCTTTTCTCCAAGACATAATTTTGGTGTATACCTTTCAAGAAATTCCTTTGGAAATGCTCACTTGAAATCAATGTAGTAAGAGAACTTGGGCTTATGAGGAATTATTTCCTACACCTTGTATAATTGAATGAGTTGGATTTATATGGAAAGGCCTAGTCCTACTATTAATCCTCCTCACAATTACATTGTTTCTTTGCATTTCCTCCGTTATTTTTATGGGAATGTCAACATGTTCATTAGTAGGAACGTCTTCATCACAAGAAGTAATATCATCCTCTTTACTATGCTCGTCACCAATTTCATTGCATCCATTATGAATTTCTTCACTTGAGAGAAAAGTAACAGATCATCATGAACAATATTAGTGCCATTAAATTCTCCACTAGAAGGAAAGTCTTCATGATCATCAACATAATCATCATCAATTCCTTTAAAATTCTTGCTTGGAGGAAAATCATCATCATCATTGTTGTTTCCTTAATCATCACCAAAATCAACATGAGTTCCTCTGAAATCGTCACTTGGAGTACAATCATCATCATCATCATCGATGCATTCATCGTCACCAAAATCATCATCGGTGCCATTAAAATCCTTGCTTGGAGGAAAATCCTCATCATCTTGATCAATGTCTTTAGAATCCCCATCTGTAGGAGAGTCTTCATCATTTTCATATGTGCCTTTAAAATCCTTAGATGGAGGAAAATAGTCATCTTCTTCATTGGTTCCTTTAAAATCCTCAAATGGAGGAAAATATTCATCTTCTTCATCGGCGCCTTTGAAATCCTCAATTGAAGGAAAAAGGTCATCATCTTGATCGGTGCATTTAAATTCCCCACTTAGAGTAGAGTCTTCATCATTGTCATAAGTGCTTTTAAAATCCTCAAATGGAGGGAAATATTCATCTTCTTCCTCGGTGCCTTTGAAATACTCACTTGGAGGAAAATGGTCATCATCTTGATCAATATCTTTAGAATCTCCATTTGGAGGGGAGTCTTCATCATTGTCATTGGTGCCTTTAAAATCCTCAGATAGAGGAAAATATTCATCTTATTCCTCGGTGAATTTGAAATCCTCACTTGGAGGAAAATGGTCATCATCTTGATGATTGTCTTTAGAATCCCCATTTGGAGGAGAGTCTTCATCATTGTCGTCGGTGCCTTTAAAATCCTCAGATGGAGAAAAATATTCATCTTTTGACTCAATGCCTTTGAAATCGTAACTTGGGAGAAAATGGTCATCATCTTGATTAGTGTATTTGGAATCCTCATTTGGAGGAGAGTCTTCATCATTGTTAATGGTTCCTTTAAAATCCTTAATTTGAAGAAAATCTTCATCTTCTTCCTCAATGCCTTTGAAATCCTTGCTTGGAGGAAATTCTGGGAAATTCTTCACCATCTTCGTCTACACTTTTCATTTCTCCACTTAAATTACAATCAAAATCATCACTTTCAGAAATATTATTGATATTATCATTGAATTCTTGTGAAGAATTATCACCATCACATTCTTTCCCTTCATTACTGGTACCTTGAAAATATTCAGAGTGAGGAATTTCTTCATCGGATGAACCCATGACTTCTCCAAAAAATAGAATTATATCGCTAATAATCTTAATAGTTGGGAGAATAAAATTCTCTCATTACTCACCAAAACATCAATAGTGCTATTATCAACTACCAACTATCTTATAGTAAAGACAATAAAAATTTTCCTCCAAAATTTAGAAGTATTAGTCAAACTTAACTCGAGAGGTAAAAAAAATTATAAAACATTATTTGATAATTATAACATAATTCTTATTTTTTAGGAGAATATTATGAAAATAATATATTGATAATAATGGTTAAATAGATATTAACAAGAGATCATATAAGTAAAATAATGAAAAGTTGAAACAATCAAAACAATAAAATCTAAACCATAAAAAGGAAAAAAAAATGAAGTTAAAGAAATAAAAGTAAAAATTGTTTATCCCACATTTAATAAAATGTTAATCTTAAACCCAATTTTTTTTCAGATGGAAAGATCCACGGGAAACCCAGCAATACTTCCCCACATTAGTGGATGGTAGAGGTGGTAAACATCTGGCCATCCTCGCAGAAGGCCTGACCCCAAAGGACTCAAGGCTTGAACCCGTGACCTCTCCTCGAACCGAGAGAGTGTGCGCACGTCTTACCAGTTGAGCTAACCCTTTGGGCTAAAACCCACGGGAAACCCAGCAATACTTCCCCACATTAGTGGATGGTAGAGGTCTAAACCGTCGGCCATCCTCGCAGAAGGCCTGACCCCAAAGGACTCAAGGCTCGAACCCGTGACCTCTCCCCGAACCGAGAGAGTGTGCGCACGCCTATAGTTTAAGCCCAATTTAAACTATAGATAAACATATTTATGTTTTGTAAATTTCACATTGTACTAGATTTTGGGAGCATTCGTTGACGAGTTTGGAGTAATTTACCAAGGAGTTTCGAAACTCAAAGGAGATATTCAAAGTTTCTAACAATTTTAATAATTTTTTTCCATAAAAAATTCTCCTTTTGTTTCTTTTGTTTCTTTCTACTTTGAGAGGTACCTCTTTAAGCTTTGAGAGGTACCCATGAACCCATTTCTTGATGCCAAGGTTTTGAATTAATTATCTATAATAAATTATATGCATTTATTTAAAAAGACAAGCTCATGTGGAGCTCCTAGCTTTTAACTTTTTAAACATAACATGATATGTATTTATGTAATGCTTGAGGTACGAACATATGGAAAATGAAGATTCTAGGTGGAATGGGAAAGGTTTTTCATGAAATAAGAGGATAGAACTCTTAGCTATACATAATAATAAATATTCATGAAGGGGTGACATTTTGACAAATTGATAGAATCTGATTTTTTTGAAATCGATAAAAACTTAAATTTTGAGATGTTTTATGAAAAAAAACATTAAAAATATGCACTTCATGTAGTATTCCAATTAAATTATTTATGGAGCAATGGTTCTTTCTAGTAAGGTAGGTGAATCCATTGCATTTCCCTATGTGTCATTCATTTTCATCTTCATGCCATTAGCATCTAAGACAACATCATTTGGTTTGAGGCATTTTGGCAAGGGGTGACCTTCGGCCTCGCCCTTGTAATAAAAAAATAATCATTCCATGGTTTTTTTAGTTTTATTTTATTAGTACATTTGCATCCCAGGAAGAATTATTTGGTCTGAGGAATTTTGGAATGCGGCGACCTTCGGCCTCATCCTTGTAATAAAAAATTAATCATGTCAATTTTTTTTTAGTTTTTATTTTATTAATAGGAAATAACTATTGATGTTGTCTTCATTTAATTAGTATATGTTGTTTTATTTAATTAATAAAGAGAATGAACAACTTTCACATTTTCCAAAGTTTCATTCAATCTTAGACATGGAAAAAATGTTTATCCTTAATATATCAAGGAAGCTCGATGTTCGACATCGAGCCATGGCTAGATAAGTGCCCCGATAGGTGCCCTGAAGGACCCTCGAGGCACCCATCGAATTTCATTTGTTTTATTATCTCAATTTTTCGACTCACTTATTTTATGGAAGAAAATTATTCCCTACGACAAAGAAGATGAGGGGGCAGAATAATAAAATAACCTTAAAGACCTCGTGAAGCCTTTAATCTTTAAAACTTGGTTCCCACTTTGAAAATAAGGATTGATCGGTTTTCATTGATAAAGAAATCGAAGTGCTTTGGTATGATCCACTTGTTAAAATGAAAATGTTGATTCAGGTTTAAGAATTAACCATTGAATCTCCTTCTTAAGGACTAAATCTACTTCAATAGGGAATCACACTACGAAGGGGGAGGGCACTACGAAGGGTCTTGCGAAATCAATTCCTCGTAAACCAATGAGGGAAGATAAACCGATATTGTTAGGAAACATAGAAGCTCACAGGTATAATGACCAACTTTGTTAATCTCATGTTTAATCCCACTTCCTGCACAATTACAATGACACAACTAGTGCTTTCTCTAGCTCCAACTGCTAGTCATCCATCAGATGGTAAATCTGCCTCTATAAACATGGCCTTATGTGGTAAATTTTACTCTATGAATCCTTCATGTTTTTCATTTGAACTTATGGTCTTAACCTAATATCTCTATTTTGTCCTAGATATTTTGATTTACTACAATGTTTTTATAATACAAATCGTTGATGTTAATTTTATAATAAATATAAACATTAACAATTATAAATTATAAGACCACCAATGATATATAATTTATGCTCCCTAGGTCGCTAAAAAAAAGAATGTATAGATTCTATGGAGCAGGATTCTTCATGTCTTTGAAATCCCCTTTTCCTTATATTGATCATACCTCCTACTTCAATGTAATGCACTCATAATATTTATCCTTTACAATGCTACAACCTAGCCCCCATGTACGTATTCATCAACCACGATAGTACATTTTTCTCCCCACCAAAATCTTGATAGCATTAGGCTCTGGATTTGTGGAAGTGAAAAATATGAACTAGGTAGCAATAGCCCTTGGTTATTTGGAAGATGAGGTAAGTATATTCATCAGCGTCGTTTCAATATGGAAATTTGGGCCCTCACATCTATGATCATTGATATATTTCCAACTCCAGGGAGAGCAAGGAGTTGCAGATTGTCAACTTGAACCTAAAGTAAAATTTCAATACTTGAACCCAAAGGAAACAACTATGTCCAGAGGAAGTGCTATAGGTTTGAATAAACTAGTATTCGAGGCTTTATGCGAAGGCTATGCAAACGATTGGAATCTGTATTTAATTTAATATCATTATAAGCAGATTCTGCATTGAGAAACTAAACCCTTATCTCTAATAAACTTGAAACTTAACACTAATAAAACAAAGTAAAATATTAATACGTTAATCTGCACATCAATCTAAAACACGATAGGCTCACAGAATATTCTCAAGATGAAAAACAGTAAAGATGGAATGGATAAATCACAATATCATTTGCAATCTATCCCACCCGCTAAGCATTGAATTAGCCTGATTACTAAGATAGAATTATTTCCTTACCTCCAAGCAAGCATAAATCCTACCAAACTAGATCTTAATACGGGGGAAAATATTTATAGTTAATATATCAAGGAAGCTCAATGCCCGTCATCGAGCCATGGCTCTATAGGTGCCCCGATAGGTTCCTGGAAGGCCACTCGAGGAACACATCTAGAAACAGATCGATGTCGAGAATCAAGTGTCCTTGATATATTGGCTTCTTGGTTTGTTGTGGTCAATATTTAAGGATTCTTCGGTTCGTCCAGATTCAATAGTGAAAGACTCCGTGGAACCCATCGAGCCAGCTATCGATGTCGGGCATTGAGCAGTGGCTCGATGGGTGCCGCAGAGGCCCACATAATTGAGAGCACCCCACATGAATAAGTCTATTACCATTACTATTACTATATTTTAATATAACTAGCAATCGAAGGTTGGAATCTTATTGAGACAAGATAGGTAGTGACAACAAACTAATTAAACCATATTCAAACACTCATTTCATCTTTCAAATTTTCCTACTTTTTGATTCATGCGTTATCCTAATTCATCCCACTTTCCCACCATGAGACTGAGGTGAAGGAGTGGGGCAACATCCAATAAACGACACAAAAGAGCTGGTCGACCCCCATGGCTTATTGGTAAATAATTACTTCATGAGACATGTCTTGAAATACATACATATATATGTATCAATAAATACAATATTTGGTTATATATATATATGCGATTATAAACCTTGATTGGCCTAGAGGGGATGTTGGGTAATATGCTGGTTGATTTGGAAATAGGTAATATTAAACTAAGACTAGGTCAACTAATACAAACCCTTTATATTATTTTTATAATAAATATAAACATTAACAATTATAAAGTATAAGGCCACCTATAATACATAATTTCAATAAATGTATAAAATGCACAAAAATAATAAAATAATGTTTTTACAATTTAAACAAAATAAACATTTTCAATGAATTATTAAATTTATAAAAGACTAAAAATTCACTACCGGACAATAATTAGACTCATATATACATGCAACATATATTCTAAAAAAGGAAATTACATAATAAACCCTTTAATGAACTTAAAAAACAAGGAATATATAACATATTGACTAGTCCTTGTTTAAAAAATTCAATATGTCAACATTTAGTCTCATTGGTTTGCCATATGGATTTGATTCCTATAAACTATCAAGTGACTCCTACACTCATTTAGTCTCATTGGTTTGCCCTATGGATTTGATTCCTATAAACTATCAAGTGAATCCTACACTTATACTTCCCCTATTTTCACCATTTTTGCAGCCTCTAGGTGCTAAATCCTTTTTATTTTTCTCATGGAATCATGATCCTCCTCTTCTTCTCTTATATGTTGTAATCGTAATCATGGAGAAAATAAAATTCTAATATGTCGTTGGTATAATTTATAATAGTGAATTCGTTTTTATGATGAGCATTTTAAGTTGAGGAAAATAATTAAATAACACTTGGTGATCAATATCTTTGAAAGCCATGTCAATATTGGTATAAATGGAACTTATTGGTAAAATAAGAGAAAGGTAACAATCCTATCCAAGAACATTGTAGTGCTCAATGATACTACTAATATGACCCTTGTGAATCTTTGCATAAATAATAATTTTATATAAAACTTAAAGAGTACTTATGACAACTGAGGCGAAGTGACTTTAAAACTTAGATTGGGTGGAATCAAATGGGAGAACACAAGTAAAATTCCTAAAGGAATCAATATGCGAAACAACATGGTTACTCATTTTTTTAATTCTTGATCTCAGTCATGCCACTAAATGAGTGACCACAAGAAGAGATGGATCGACATGCCATTATACTAGACGTTGGTTCAAGTGTTAGTTAGGAGATCAATGAAGAAATTATTTAGAGATCATGATGGGGAGGATAAAAGGATTTCTCCTTTAGCACCTTACAAATTTCAAGTAATGGTATTATGAGAAAGGTAAATAATATTTTTTACATAAATATATCATCATTATCCAATGAGCATTTCAAAGATTCACGAACTAACAAGAATCACGACATTTAGATATTTCCATCTCTTTAGGCAACATGTAAGGAAGTTTCCTAATGTCAATGAAGAAACAATATTTTTATACCTGCCTCATTGCAAGTCAACTTGGGTTGACTCACCTATTAGTTCAAAGGTACATAAAAATTAAAATGTTGTTTATAATGTTCAACTTTATAATTTTATAAATAATAATTTTTAATTATAATAAAAATGTATTTATTTGTGTTGTAATTGGCCAATCACAAATGATGTCAGCTTTGGAATTTGGTATCTGGTTTTCAGATGACAAGTGGCAACTATGACATCAAGATACTTTGAAATCTCGAAATACATATTTTCTCGTTAAATTGATATTATACTTTCATTTGCAAATTACTGTGAATCTGTAGACTAAATCTACTAAAATATTGCCCTTTCCCTGAAATTTCATTCCATTAAAGTCTTCGCATTGTAATATTTGCGGTAATGCCAACGCGATGGCCAGCAGAGACTCTTCTCTTTGATATCTTGAATGATTTATGTTTCGCAGAAGTTGATATTTTACTGTCATTCACACATGACCGTGAATTCACAGACTTAAATATACTAAAGTACTGCTCTTCCCCTAGAGATTTTGATCCATCCAAGGCTTGGAAATTCTAATATTTATTACGGTATTGCCAACGCGATGGCCAACAGAGGCTCCTTTTTTATCTCTGTTAAAAAAGTTGACGTTTAACTGTTATTCACACATGGCCGTGGATTCCGTGTTAAATCTGCTAAAATATTGCTCGTTCCCTGGAAATTTTATTCCGTTAAAGGTTTGGAAATTCGAATCTGAACATAAGCTCCTCTTTTCCCTCTTTAACGATTTCTATTTCGTTAAGTTTCATATTCATATGTTTACCCTAAATTCGCAGATTTAAATTTGCAAAAGCTCGGCATTTTCTTTAAATATTATATTCCATTGAAGGCTTGGAAATTCTAATTTTACTACGGTAATGCCAACGCTATGGCCAGTAGTGGCTCCTTTTTGATCTCTTGAACGATTTCTGTTACGTTAAATTTGACATTTTACTGTCA
>LPNX010710200.1:178621-306996 GCA_001517045.1 Pseudotsuga menziesii | reverse complement strand
GCTCCTCTTTGATCCATTGAAAAAAAGATTGCTGAAATGATTTACCATTAAACAAAATTGATTTTGATATGAATTATTTAAAATCAAATCTAAAATCTAATATTAATGGATTGTTTTTATCATGATTACCCTTGTTATTACAAATCAAATTAAATTTGGTTGGCTGCTATTGTTTGGTAAGCAAATTGTATATTGGATTTTTCATATATTTTTTTAATGAGGTTACCTGTAATTTGAACCTATACAAATTTTTTATTATTATTTTTATTATTTTCTAAAATAATTGTTTAATTTTTTTTTAATAATATATTAATATAACCAAAATTCTTATCAATCAAGTAGAATTCTAAATTTTTATTAAATTCTTATAAATTTAAAAAAAAGTTAAAGTAAAAATTAATTAAATGTATATTTTCAAATAAAAAAATTAAATTTCCACTTTGTAATGTTCAAAATGTCGACAAAAAATATCTTACATTGCAAATAAAAAAAATAATATAGCTTTTTCAAAGCTTCTTCTTGTGCTTACTCCATAGTTGAACCCATAAATGAATTGAAATTAAATTTACTTGTTTTTTATTTTATTATATTTTTTTAAATAAAAAATTTCACTTTACAAAATATTAATATTTACATCTAATTAAAAAAAAATTATACTAAAAAGTGACTATTCTAGGTGGAATTTATTTTCATCCTTATTTCCAAGAATGAAAATGATTTATTGAAAAAGTGGTCACTTACTAAATATTATTATTATATTTTGTACTTACTCTACATCACTTCCACTCCAATGTAATGTGAATAAGATGTGGAATGATGAAAGTTGTAATACAATGTTAATAGGTTAAATAAAAAATTAAAGCCTTTGTCATTATCATATTATTTTGTATTTACTCTATATCTTTTCAACTACAATGTAGTGTGAATAAGATGTGGAGTGATGAAAGTTGTAATATAATGTTAATAAGTTGCTTTGTAGCAGAGGTGGGCCTTTGAAGCTCTTCTATGATTTGTTTCTAAACCAAACTCAGTTAAAACAAAGTATTTTACGGTATTTTCTTTGAGTAACTCTCTTTTATTGAATAATTGAGCTAACATGGTCCTATTCATTACTTTGCTACGAAGAGTGTGTATCTTATCCCTCTCTATGTTCATACTTCATAGTTATTTTACTTTTATGATTTACTCATTTTTAGTAGAAAGTCTTTTCTTCTTGTGCATTTAGACTTTTAAGTAAATCACATCCTTTGTTCTTTTCTTCTTTGTCAAGTTCAATATTATTTGGTATAGAGCTATATCATAATAATTTTCTTCATTGTCAAACAACTAACTTTGCATTAGCAAAATGGCATTCTATTTATTACATCAAATAAACAAGCTAAGCTATAAAATAGCATTAGAAGAATTAGTTAAGCTATTTAATCTAGATTTTATGTCTTTTGATATGTTTGTTAATAAATTTTGTTTGTGACATGTTTTTAACCTTAATTTCTCTAGAATTTGGGGAAGTGTATTTTTTCAATGGGATTCGTAACTTTTATTGACTACTTGTAGTGCAACACATATTTATGCTCACGAACCCAACTTTTAAATTATATAATTTTGTGCAAACTCAATGGTTGTTTTATTAGGCCTCCAATTGAAGTATATGTAAAAACTCAAACTATTTTAAAGAGTATGAAGTCATCCATCTAACATTGGTGGTGGTTTCATAGAACATCTTTTTGCTACATCTATTGTTACTTTTTTTTTATATATTCAACCTATTACTATTTTCTTGAAACTTTTCTTAAGAGGCAGGTACTTAGCAACTATGTTGCTATTTCCACTTGTTTTAGAAGATGGCCTCGCCACTTCTTAGAATAAGAATAACAAGGCTTTCATTCTAAGGTTCACATAAACCATGTTTAACAACTAAGTTAGTAAGTCTATAGATGTGATAGGTGATAACATATCCATGAATTTCAAATATTTTTTCTTCGAAATCTTTTCATGTCTTAGAATTTTATTTATTTTTAATTTAAATTTATATTATGTAGAAAAATGAATGTTGTTTTAATTTTATTTTAAAAAATTACATACTTATACTTTTATTATTTTTGTTATAGGGATAATGGCTTCAAGAAAGTTGTCTATAAATGTTTCTGGAACAATACCTGCGATCGTAGCATCGAACAGTGCTTCTACTGAAGGTATCATAATCAATAAGATTATTACACAATGGACAAAAGCAGAAGAGTAAAATGTAACGGGCAAGTCTTGGTATGTGAAGGACAATCATACCCACAATGGAAATTATATGTACTTGTATTGTGCTACGATTGCACATGCGCAATCAAATTATGAAAGTATTGGCATGTTGCGAGATATATGTTTGGTGCCTAGTACATTTACTATTTATGCACTTGTGAAAGAAGCCTTGACATCTGACAAGATTAGATATTGTTTGAAATTATCAAATTATAAGACAGAGGAAAGTTTTACAAATTTTTGTGTAAGTATCGTTCAAGAAATTGAGAAGGGAAAAGTAAGTTTGGCCATTTTTAATTGTGTCATTTTTATATTATAAATTTGATAATATGTTTTTAACATATTTAATATCATATTTTTTTATTTTGACAGGATTTCGTTGCGACAATTTCAAAAAAGTTGAAGGGAATTTATTATACAAAGGAAGACATTATGGATGTCATCAATTCCTTTCATATCAACAAGGAACATGAAGTAAGGAATAAGAAGAAGAAACAAGTGCTGAAAGTTCAACCTACAAATTCAGATCAACACAAGGAACATAAAAAGAAGGGAACTCAACAATCAGGTAGGAGTACAAAGGTTTCATTTCATAAAAGTGCAAAGCTAGATTAAGGTAATGCCAATTATGTTGGTACTTTTACTCCTATGAAGAAGAAAAAATAAACACCCAAAAGAAATTTGATTAATGATGTTTCCATTCCCATCAATGATGCAAATATAATTTCATTTAGATGAAACTCCTTCAAGTCATAAAACGAAGCAACCTAGTGTTCTTATTAATGAAGAATCCATAGTCAACACTTGATGTGGTAGTGAAAATTC
The DNA here is from genome assembly GCA_001517045.1 of Pseudotsuga menziesii. NCBI lineage: Eukaryota > Viridiplantae > Streptophyta > Pinopsida > Pinales > Pinaceae > Pseudotsuga > Pseudotsuga menziesii. The sequence continues at coordinate 303,921 of LPNX010710200.1, read as the reverse complement.
AGGGTCTAGTAGGGAAATCATATCTCCAGGTGGTGATCTAGATGATGGTGTTATAAAAAAACACAAAATTCCATTCAGGATCGGTTGAGTAGGGACAAATTGGTTGACAATGGGCATACATTTCAACTAAATGTGAAGCAACTTTATAAACCCATAGAAGGTCAAAAAAGTATCAAATTAGAAAGCTACACTATTTGCATGTTCAAAACTTGAAAACATTGATGAGGTACAATCCATATGCACATGTGGTTGATTTCCTGGTTCTTGTTGCTCCAAAAGAGGTTCTTGCTAGGCATGCATTTAATAGATCAAACTGTTTTGATTATAAATAGTATGTGATTGGTGGAAATCATTCTTTAGAGGCTAGAAGAGAATTAATACAGGAATATCACAATAACCCTTATTTTGAAATTGTTGGGTATATGTTATATCCTTTGCATGTGTGTATGGAGGGGAGGTGCGCATGTTAGCGCTGCAGCTCGGCGATCCCAAAGGCACATGCAAAGGATATAACATTTTGGCTATTTATAGATTTTATGGATATTTATAGTTGTTTGTGGCTATTTATAGTTGCTTGTGGCTATTTTTAGAATTTGTCTAAAAATATGTAACTTAATCCCGGTTAAGGGATTGGATTCTTTTTCTAATCTGGGTTAACGGATTAGGGTATTTGGATGTTGCGGAATACCTATATTTTGTATTGTGAGGATTTCATAATGTAATGAAGAGAAAATAGGAGGTGTGGCCCCAAGGTTTTCTGGTTTTCCCGGTTAAGGGTTTCTAGGGTAAATCTCTGTGTTTATGTGTGACTGATGTGTTGTGATCTCTATTTTGCTTAAAAGAATCTGTATGCTTTGCTTCTCTGCATAGGTTTAAAACTTACAGAAATAGTCAATTGTATCATTTATGTTGGTTTAACATATTCAGAAGAAAATCTATTGGCATGGGATCATAATTTAGATAATGAATATAGGATGTCCAAGACATTCATACAAAGGGTGATATTTATCCATAATGAATTTGAACAACTATGTGGTGGAGATAGATCAAGGGTTGGTCCAGATTTTCAGAAGCAATGTTGTATGGAAATAATCTTTCCTATTTGAATTATTGAACAATTGATCTACATGCAATGAGAGAAATTGAAAGGTATAATTTTGTAGTGGAATAGTCAGAACAATGTACACTGAACAAGACAAATTTCAGACAAAACTGATAAAAATTGATCAGTAAATTACAACATTAATCTTCATTAATTCCATTAGTATACAACAATGTTACAATAAGGAGAATTCGAATCATGTGGATAACATTCGAATCTACCAAGTCATTCCTAACTGAATGGATAACTAAAAGTGTCTAAATCACTATCAGAGATCACTAGTCTAACTCCACATGTCTATTTCAATCTATCTATCAATTAAACTAGTTAAATTGATGAAGTAGGTGAGAAATGGTGCCTACTCACATGCAACCATGCATGATTGGTGCTATCTCAAATGAAATACATCTAAATGAATGTAACTAGAGGTTAACTTAGCATAACTACCTACTGTAACACCTTGGTTCTGACCCCATGGTATTAAATTGCATATGATGTAAATATTGTATTAAATCATGGCGTGGAGCTCAAGGAAAAGGCCCCACCATGGGTTTAGTGTTTTATGTTTCGACTATTAAAATTGATGCCGATGGTTTATGTGATATCCATGCACAATATGCTTGAGACATCACGTAAAATACAAATTAATAAAAATACCACAACTAGCTATGCACCGCAATGTTAAAGAGATGGGGGCATGATTTCACAAGGAATAGGGAGAGGGAAATAATCAACCCTTGGGCCATGGGGAAAAGCCAAATGTATAAGGAAAAAAACCCACAAAGTGGTCAACTACCCTTTTTATCTTTTGTGCTAAGTCATTAGAAGTGGTTGGGGAAGTTATTTCCTAGGGATGGGAAAGGTATGGAGGTCAAAATTCAAATTTGGGAAGTCACCCATTTTTGAAAAGCGTGTTTTTGAATTGTGGGGCAAGTAAATGCTTGGGAAGGAATTCCCAAGCCATTATGCACCCATGTGGCTTCTTTCTTACGCAGCTGGAGATAGCTGGGGTATTCTCCCTCACGTTTTTGTTGTTTTCTTCATTTTCCCATGGCTGGGAATTTGATTTGGAAATGCTCAGTGGCTCGGATCCTCCTTGAGCATTTTTTCCATGGTTTTCCTCAATGCCATGGCCTGGAAATCCTGTTTTTATTTTGTTGAGTGAATGTACAACAACGATTCACATTTTGGGGGTTTCAAGAGGTCATTTTTGGTCTTCCTCATGCAGCTCAGCTTGCTGGGCATTTCCCTCATGATTTCTGATGTTCCTCATTATTCCATGCCCATAAATTCATTTTTGTGTTGCTCAGTGGTCAGGAAGCCAAGATCTCCCGATTTGGGAGCGAATGATGGTCATTTTTGCTCCGGTAATGCTCATAGACGTTTTCTGAGTTTAGATTTACGATTCAAGGGTTTTTGGTGGCCGAATTCCCTCCATAATGCACAAGACCATTTCTTGAAAACGTAATTACTCATCCTAGGTCGTTTTTTACCTCTTTACCAATCTGGTGGGTTGCAAACCCACCCATTTTTGGTTATGTTTTGTGGATGGGGGGGTAGACGTATGATTTGGTGTGAATAGAGGTTGTTTTTTCCTTGGGAAGGCCATCAAACATTTGCTGAGTCTATTTGGTCACTTGGGTTTTTTTTCCCCATGTTCCATTTATGTATGTGGTTGCCAAATGTTTCTCTACAACCTAGCAATAGTGTTTTGTTGTGAAGTGCATGAAGATGTTTCCTTGGCTAAGTAAGTCCAAGGAAACCACATGTTAATTGGTTGACCGTGTGTCTAATGTGAATTTAGGCTTGGCCAAGTAACTACAAGGAACCCCTATGTAATTAGATTGTTTCCTTAGTAGTCTGCGAAAACCAACAGTGAGTTGGCTTGACTATGGATGTATGATTTCAGCTATGTGTAAGCATGTTGTTCCCTATCTCCTTGCAGAATCATTCCCATCTCGGGGGTGGAAGTGATACTGAGATATTGATGATCATACTAGCCTATGGTTGGGTGGAATGTTGCATGGATGTATCTAGTTGTGGGCCAACTTCATTTCAAGATAAGTATTCTTGTGCTTAATCTCTGAAAAACTATTGGTTTTATAAATTAATATGAACACGTTGAATGTTTGAATGAATGAATTTTTCTTCCGATGTAGAATGCATTATGCATATGTGTATATATTTATGTTCAATGCATTTTATTTTTTATGTTTTTATGTTCATGGGGCTATTTTTCCTGTTTGATAGTAGCATTGTGTTGGTCGCGTCTTCTCCATCATTGGGATGAGGAGTTGGGACAAGATAATGTGGTATCAGAGAACTGGTTACAGCATTAGGCCTCAATGGGCTAGGTTGAGCATTTTACAAAGGCAGGATCACCCTATGTGGCCAACGATGAAAGCAACAGACAGGAGAAATTTTTATAAATTTCCCTAAGTGTTGGAAATTGCATATCAGTTGTGTTAGCCAAAGTCGAGCCAACACATGTCGGCTGAGTTAGTCAGAGTGGAGCTGATACATGTCAAATATGAAGGGATATTCAAGTCGACAAAGAAGATTTAGAAAATTTTCCAAAAAATTGTCAAAGTGTTGAAAAAAAATCAAAAAAATATCGACAAGTTTTTCGATACGTCGGCTGAGAAAGCTGAAGTTGAGCTAAAACCTCAGCTGAGTTGGCCAGAAGGGAGCCGACGAAGGAAGAAATAAAAATATTTTAATTCTTTTCTAGTCAATGGAAAGAAGATGAAGTTTGAGCTGATACAGCGGCTATGTTTCCTTATTTTTCTTCGACACAGTGGATGAAGCCGACGAAAGAAAGAAAATTTCTGAAATTTTTTCTAAGTATGGAATCAAAAAATTTTGGTGAAATTGGACACAACGTTGGCTGAGCACATAGAAATACTACAGATTTGAGCCAACGCATGTTGCGTGGAAGTTGGAAATTGAGCCGATTTGTGTTAGGTGGAAGATGGAGTTTCAGCCGATGCATGTCACCTGGGTCGAGCCGACGAGTGGTGGGTGAAAGTCAAAGTTTTCTCGCAACGACGGAGGACTTGGTCGGGAGAAAGATGGAAAGGTTTTTGCAATGGCGGGAGAAAACTTGGGAATTCTTCCACAATGGCAGGTGGAATTCAGAAATTTTTCTGACGCAACGCAATGGGTGAAAGCCAAAAAATTTTCCGCAATGGCGGCAGTTTGACAAGTTTCCAATTGGAAGAAAGTTGGAAATTTTTATGCTAACAATGGATGGCCTGTAGCGAATTAAAGTTGAAAATTTTTCCAATGTAGTAAATAGAAACTCTGGAAGTTTCTCAACGCGCGACAGAAGCATTCAATCATAAGAAAATTTGAAAGTTCACCGACCCCCGTCGGGGCCCTTGAGACAGGTGATTAAAGATGATAAGAAGATGAAGGAAGAAAAAGAAATGTACAAGGACATTATATCAAGAATAAAATCATTCTATTATAAATCAAGGGGCACCATACAAAGATGGTATTGAAGCACATTTAGATGGTGTATCTATGCAAGTTGTGAAACATAGGATGGATTTTTTTTTAGAAAAGAAAGGATTGGACCATCGACAGGGGAATATGTTAACTGTTGTGAAGCAGAACATGACATCATCTTAGAAAAGATGGTACAAAAGAAGGACTAGCTGAACACCTCGTGAAATCTTGGGAGAGTTTAAACCAACAGAAGAATGTGTTGTTGAGAAAGTCAATGGAAGATAAGGAATTCAATGTTTTTAACATTGATGAATTGTGTATATCTGTATGAACAACATGTGAATGAACCTTGTAAGTTTTCCCCATAGGTAAATGAAGAAGTAGGGGAAGACATTGGCATACTTTGATAATAGTGTTGCTGAGCAAACTGTTTTTGTTTTGATTGAACTTTCATCCACTCACAGATATACCATCCCTGAACTTATGAGATGTGAACTTTGAAGAAGTCAAAGCATAGAAGGTCATGGTTAGTTCAGCTAGCCACTGGAACCGGGAGGAAGTCAGTGAGGTGGTAATAAATTTCCATTGGCTACGGATGGGTTATTAACTTGCATAGATCTAAATGTTCTGCCACTTGGATCCTCTAATGTCCTCATTGGAATGGATTGGTTGGAAGAACATCAATCAAAGCTTGATGAACAAGAAAACCTAAAGGTTGTGAAAGGAATTCCAAAAAGTGATCTTTAGTAGGCATATTTCAACAATGCAGCTGAAGAAGTTCTATGGGAAAGGGTTTCAAAGTATATGCAACTCATGTTTTGGAGGAAACGATACTCCTAGGTTGGAGGGATGTCATGTGTTGTAGGAATTTAGGGATGTTTTTCCTGATACATTTCCAGGGCTTCCTCCAAAGACGGACATTAATTTTACCCTTGAGCTTGTTCCTAGTAAAGAACTAGTTTCCAAGACACCCTACAGGGTGAGTACACCATAAATTCTAGAGTTGAAGATACAACTGCAAGAGTTGTGGGAAAAGAAGTATGTCAGGTCAAGTGTGTCCCCATGGGGAGCTCCAGTTTGGATTGATAAAGAGAAAGATGATACACTCTGATTGTGTATTGGTTCAGACAATGAACAAGGTCATTATGAATAACAAGTATCCTTTTCCTAGGATTGATGACCTCTTTGATCAAGTGAAAATATCAAAATGTGTTTTCCAAGGTTGACTTGGGGTTTGGTGACCATCAGATAAGAGTAAAGGATGAAGATGTTCATAAGACAACCTTCTGTTAGCACTAGAATTGAGCCAAAGGTTGTGGAAGGCTTGCTCCTAGCTAACAACAGAACCACTTTCAAAGAGAGAACTGGCCTTCTACTCTTCCAAGAGGGATCTCTCACCAAATATTAACAATGCCATATATTTGTAAGTGAAAATATAAATTGTTTGTGAAATTGGTTGAAACAAGACATAGAACCATTGGGCGATGGAGTCAAGAAGTGTAACAGAAATGAACAGAACTTATGAATATGATTTCAACACAGAGGCAATATAGCCATTCAATCACAGTCAAATTGTAATTTTTCTAGTGGAAAAGAAGAACATGAACAGACCATCAACACAAAGCATTGGAGAATGAATTCTGTATTAACTTTAGAAGAAAGCTTTGGTGAATATCTGAAACAACAGATGGAGCATAGCATGTATGAATTCCAAACTGTTATACACTTATTTCAGACATGAAAGAAAACATAGTGGGAGAGATAAACTGGAAAAAATGTTCACATGAGAAAGGAAGCAATAGACTGTAATACAAACACCACATGAATCCTTGTGTAAAATGTCGACCTCTGCTCTACATCTTTATTAAAATACTCTTGAAAGCATACACTACAAAATTACATCGGTTCCAACCCTTTCTCCCTCTTTAGGAGATATATTTATACTATTTTGGACTTTCCCAATCCAAGGTTCGAGAATAAAAACTAGTTACAACTAAAAAACAACTTCTAACAAACTCTTAGGTGACACATCGGCCATGATTTACATAAAAAATGAAAAATTAAATATGGATTGTAGGAGAAAATATGAACGAGAGTCTTCTACACTTCCATCTGGCGAGCGATAGCTGTACATATTTTTGGGAGAGGTGACCATTGGAAAGGGCGTGCACACAGAGAAAAATTCCCATGTACTATCATTGCCACTTCTATGGATGCGTTTTGAGTTTGGCCGACCCGTATTGCTGAATGGATCTCCATAGGTCAGGACCAGGTATATTTGCAACTGCCATGTTGAATGTTGAATGCTTGCGCTTTGAGCTCCATCATTTTCGGGTATGAAGTCTCAGGGACTTTGGCACAAGTGGCTTTAAAATAAAAAAACAATTCAAATTCACTGGCCAGCTTATCAAAAACTATCTTTCTTGACAATGATTGTTTCATGTCTCCAAACTTGTTGTTGTCTAATCGGTAATGAACCAGACGCTCCCGATACTCCTTTTGGGACAATAAAGGACCCTTCTCTTCCCAGAAGAAAGGGATCCCTCTGCCTACTAGCAATTTGAATAGCCTGATAACCTCCTTGACTTTGTGCTCAATAACCTCTATTTTGGATTGTACAGTCTCCAACACCCTGTGCTTAGCAATTAAATTTCTATCCTTGGAGACAACAAAAACCCTGCATTGGATACCGTACCAATGGGCCAAATCGTCTAACAAGGATCTTAGGAAAGCAACGACATTTTTCGCTGTTGCCATAGGTCATTTCTACGCTTCCTCTAATACTGTCAGGACCTTTTTCTTGGCCTCTCTCATAGCGTTTTCCTAGTCTTCAATGAAATCTATATAAGGTCGAAACTTGTCAGCCTCTATAATGATCTGATCGCAGATCAAATGTCTAGTGCTTTGCAAGGAAAATTTACCGACCACCTATTGGCTTAACTTGGCATTTTGTTGAATTAGTCCTTGGCATTTCTCTTCCATCTTTTCCTTTTCTTGTCTCTCCTTACCTTTTTCCTTTTCTAGTTCCTCGACTTGCTGCTTTAACTTAACAAGCTCTATATCTTTCATGCCTATTTGGGACACTTCTCTAGAAAGAGAACCGGTGTTTATCTCTCTAGCTACACCTATGGACTGAATTGCACTCTCAACAATCCTTCCTTGAAGCTCCCTTTCTTTTATTGCTAATATGGCTTTTGATTTCGCTTCACTTTTCTTCAAAAGCTGGATGTCTACTCCCCACTACCTTTCCTTTTCTTCGAGATTTAGTAGCTTGGCTTTGCAATCGGTAAGCTCAACTTTCAATGTCTCTTTCTCTTTTTTGAAATCAACCAATTATTCTGTTTGGGCGAGCTAGGTAGCAGGGATTCTCAACTTCCTTTTAGTGTCTGGATCTCTTTCTCCTTATCATCGTGCAATTTCTGAGCCAAAAATCCCTTATGTGCTGGTCCCTCTATTTGTATTGCTTCATTTTGTAAATTGTTGATTTGGGCCTTGAGGGCTTTGTTTTCCACTCTTACCTTTCTTAGAAGATTCAAAGTCTTTGTTTTACTTTCCTTTAGCTTGGAAATCTGTATGGTGGCCTTAAGCAGTCTAGCACTCAAGATATCTTGGTTTCTTTGTTGAGGTGTATTATTTCAGTAGTGGGAACCATTGAGAGGTTCACATTAACCTATGACACCTTATTTCCCACTGCCAAGGCTAAGCTAATGGTGTCAGTGGCATGATCCCTTACAGTATTTAGTGCCACATTTGGGTAAGGCAACCGCGTTTCCTCGCTATATAGCTCTGGGGTCTCTTTGAAAGTTTTATTAGCCCTTTCCCGGTAAGAGCCTAGCTAGTCTTCTTTGGATGCATGCCTGTTTGGAGTCTGCCCATCAAATACATATTCTTGGATTTGTAATTTGGCTGCCTCGGGCTCTTCTTGTTTCTGTTTTTCTCCATATTATTCTTCTTCATCTGTCCCTTTGTATTTCCCTTTTTAACCTGCACTAACTATTGTCCTTGTTCTATTTTCTGCATTTTGGGCATGCTGGCCGTGTCCACCTCTTTAGTATCCATAGGCTCCGGACCCCGTATTTTCACTAAAATCATTGAATAGCTGACCAATGATGAGACATCCCCAGCTATTGCAACTATTTTAGCCAATTATATTTGGGGAGAAGTTATTCCTGGAAGGTGTGAGCTAGTGTTTCATTCTATTCTGGTGTCCATCGGGGCGGGATTAGGGAAATGATCCCAGTTTACTGCTTCCCTAAGTCTGAGTATCTCAGTGTGTTGAAAAGGCTTGCACTTGTGAGCCTTCCTCCTTTTGGAAATTATTTGATGAGGGTCGTAGTTTACCACTTGTTCCAGAGAAAACCCCATGCCCTTGAGCAAGTTGGTAACTAGTGGCAAAGCAGCTCTGCTCCTAACTGTGTATGGTCGCACTTCCTAGGGGAAAATCAAATTTTAGCTCCTTTTATAGCTCAAGAAGTGCTCTTCCTCAACAGTGAGTCTTTGCCGTATCAATTCCAGGGAGAAAACCCTGGCGGTTAGAAAATCTGGTAGAATGTAGGGTTGATGCACAAAGCTGTACAATCTTATGGTTGTTCCGAATTCTGTCAGGAACCAGTCCCCTATATTCTTTCTATTTGACAACTGTAGCATTTGTCTCATCTCAGGAAACACCCTAGGTAACCTTTCCTAAAATAAAAGGTCGTATACCTCGACCATCAATTGGTTCATGAACTTACAATAGTCTGTGGCCATATCAATAGTGATTTCCAATTCAGGTACTTGTAGATCTTCTTCATTATAAGATATAAGCATCCTCAACAAAAAGGACTGGAATATGAACACTTTAGTGCCGTGGAAATTCGCTAACTGAGAACGGATGTTCTCGGCTATGAATTCATCAAACTTAAGACAATAAGACTGATTAGATTGCCCGGGAAATTTATATTCAACCAGAAAAGTACTCAAGATGAACAATAGACTCAACAATCACTCTGTGACATAAGCATCGGTATCTATACCTAAAAACTAACTGGCCAGGGATATACACTGTTACAGCTGATTTTACCACACATAGTGGATCACACCTTTACGGCCTTCCCTGTCCCTTTGCAGACTCTTTAGACCCCATGGACCATTTTTGTACCTTTGATGTTTCCAAGATCATCCCTAAAAACATGTCTTATTTTCTATATGTGACTTTTAAACCTGTTCTTGAGTATATACGTGGATTTGACCCTCAAACCCACGTACATAGGGATGTGTGCAAAAGGCCAATTTTNGTCTCTTGGCCTTCCATATGCCTTGAGATCGCTCAGATTTGACCTTCCATTACCCCATTGAAGCACTATATAAGGAACCCTTTGGATACATTGAAGAGGGAGGAACTGAAGAGCAATAAAACTATAGTCCATTATTGCTGGAGGTTATGCTTGAGTTTGCATCCCTTTGTCCCTTGGAGCACCTTGTGTTCTTCCAAAGCTTGCCTTTGCTTGTGAGCTTGCTATCGAGAGATGGATGATTGAAGTGGTGGAGGCCCAGGTGGAGGACTCAGTTTCTCTGATTCGCAGACGTGCCGATAGAGGTTGTCACTATTGTAATCTCTGACTTATATTCATAGAAATATATTTTCTTGTCAAATAATGTGTATTTAAATGAGTATTAAACCCATGGATGATTTTAAATGCTTATATGTTATTGATTATATATGCTAGAGTAGGTCTAACACAATTATATATAGCATGCTTGTCTTGTTTTCTGAATGTTGAGGGAGCAAATTACTTATACAACCGAGAGTGGAAAAGCTCAACGGGGATCTACATCAACCATCTGGAATAAGGTATGTATCGAGATCCTTTAGTATTAGATGTTTGGTTTCTCTTGCATATAGGAAATGATTGATTTCTGCAGTTACTCTATCTGTTGTGGTACCCCAAGCCATAGGAAGTTTTCTCCGTAACAGAATTGGTGACCATATTGGGGAGTTCCTAGTCATATCCTTTGGGGGTTTTTATTGGCATTCAATGTCCTTGAATTGCTCTAATTTCTTTGTTTCTGAGTCGGGTCTGGGGGCATGTTTGTCTGGTAGTGTCTGACAGGAGTAAAGTTTGTCTTAGATTGTCTCTTTTACCTTCTTTTTATCTCTTTTTCTTCCTATACGCGAGTTTTTGCTTCACAGTCGCATGTACATGCGGTTTTTACTGGGATATCCGCGTATATATGCGGGTTTTCTGCACACAGTCGTGTATGCCCTGGAGTTTTGGTTTTTAGGGGAAGATTAAGTGTTGCTGGGTGAGTTTTGATGGTTGCTGAGTCTCCTTGGATACTTCTAGAGTCTGTATACACCTCTGTTTCTGACTAAAGATGTCTTTTAGTTATAATTTTTTTAAATGTTCTTGTCATTGTATTTTCTATTTTTTGTTTTGGGATTAGTGCATTAGGTCTCTTTTACCTTGGTGCTTTGCTTGGGTGCTGTTTGATAGTGCTTGTAGAGTCTGGGGGTGGTAGAGTTATTCTTTTGCTTCATTATCTCATTTTAATTCAAAAAATACAAAAATATTTGCTTTTTGCATTATCATGATGCATTGTGTGAAATTCCTTGGTATAATTAGTATTTCTTAGGATCCTCCTCTTACAAGGGAGTTAAGCATAAGGCAGTGTGAGTGGTTATTGATTGGGATGACCCCTATTAATAACTGAGTAGCAACGAAGATATTTCTAGGATTGTATTCGTATCTGGGGGCTCTTTTGGGAGTTTCGGGCTTTGCTACCCTACCCATACGGTCAATCCCACCTATGACTATCTGCCTAAGGATTGATTATATTAAGGTGACCTTAGTTTCCTTACCTAGGTTATCGAGGGGGTACTTTGCAGAGGCTATTCTGCAGGTGCCTCGGCCAGGTTGGGGTCAGACAGCACAGTCGTTATATGTGTTGAAGCTGAGGGCCACAATAATTGGTTACAAACCTCTGCTTGTTGTGTATGGGAGTCGCAAGCCTCTCCTAGGAGAGACATACCTGCTTCATTTGGGAGCTCACATATCCTACCCTTGCTTGCTTGTGATTTGGCTTTACATTATATAGGTGTAAGCTCTGTGCACGCTAGTTTTCCTAGGGTTTGCGTAATTAGAAGAATCTTTTTCATTTTTCTTGAGTCATTGTGGATTTGGGTGTGACACTTCATCGTTATCATCGTGTAGCAGGACTTTCACCTTCCAAATATTCTCTTCCTTTGGGAAAGAGAAATAGACAGTTAGGGCGGACTACTTCTCACATTGATTCACACACAATGGGAGATCACGAGGATGAGACTCCTGAGATGTCTTCTCCACCTCAAGAAGTTGGGGAGGAAGATTCTACTCCTATATATGATCCTTCATCTGATATATCTTCACATTCTGGATACAATCCCTCATTCATAGGTTGTCGGTATTGGTTTCTAGGCAACGAGACTCACCATGAACTCATAAGAACTAGTCATGTTAGTTATGGCATGTCTAATATCCCTGTACATGATCCAACACATCATGCCAAGTCAGAAATTGAACCTAGCACTACACCTAGGGGCACTCCTATTCCTTTCCATGTGGAAATATTTGGGAGCACTAGTCACATTGCACCTTCCATCCCTGCGGTGGAAGCTACCTCATATGCCCTTCCCAGACCTAATGTTAGTAGTCATATACGGATACCAGAGTTGAGATGAGTGACCATAGGGAATACCACTTATATCCCTTCGCATGTCCCTTCGTCCTATATTCCTACTCCTTCAAACACATTTTTGACAACCCTTCCTCCCTTGCATTCACGTGGTCCTTCGGGTCGGAATGTTGCTACTAGTCAAGTTCGTACTGCGACTGCTTGCACAGTAGTATCTCAGAGTCAAGTATCTCCCATTGTATTAAGAGGTCATATTCCTGTTTCTAGATCGTATTGTTGTCCATCACAAGGAGTTCCCCATATACCTACTTATGGAGCTTCTCATGGGCTATCCCATGCGACATCTTATGGAGCTTCTCATGGACAAGCCTATGGACCGCAGTATGGACACAACTATCAAACTTATGGGTATAGGTATCAACAACCCACTTACTCCTCTAATTATGGCTTTGTAGCAACACATAGTCAAGGTACACCACATCATAATGCTTCCATGCCACCCTTTACGGGTCAAACGGGAGGAGGATATTATGGCCAAGGCCATGGTATTTACAGTATTTAGCCTTATACGAACCAAAACTATCAGGGAGCGTGGCATAGACTGGCTCAACCTAGGATCCCTTTCCTCAAAATGTTAAATTTACCTGATTTATCGAGACTAATGAACGATCCTGTATCTCATGATCCGGCTTGGTCGACTGTCCCTACTAAGATTTCCTCAGACATTCCCAAATTTGAGGGAAAACCATGAGAAGATCCTAGTGAACATGTCACTACCTTTCACCTTTAATGTTCTTCCAACTCCTTACATTATGATTTGATCCATTTGAGGCTATTTCAATGCACCCTCACCGGGCCTGCAACAAAATGGTACATAGAGTTACCGAGGGTGGCATTCGTTTTGTTCGATGACCTTGATATGACTTTCCTCAATCACTTCCAGCTACCAGTGTGTTACGATGTTGTTACGGACCTCTTGTCGACATTTTGGAAAGACAAGGCCACACATATCTCAGACCATATCCAAAAGTGGCGTAGACGGAAGAGGTTGATTAAAGCTTTCATACCACTGGAGTTTCTCCTTGAGTGGTTCCTTAAATTGTTGCTACCTTATATCGTGAAGGATGTTTCTACATCCGGAGTCTAGAACGAGGAACAAGCATTTTTTAGGGCACAAGAACTGGATTTGATTTATGCTCAATCCGAGATATTATATGAGATCATACCTAATGTTCCACGTTCTAGTTTCAATCCCAAGATCAAACCTGGACCACATGCCAATGGCATTGTGGGTTTTATGAGTACCAAACCTGTGGACTCGATTACGAAATAATTGAGTCAATTGTCTATTAACCAATATGCGTTGGGACAAGCTATGGCTTCATCTCAACCCACCCAAATGGTGAATGTACTTTCTGTGCAATCGTCGGACCATAAGGGCAACCAACAGCCTAGAAGGAATAAGAAAAAGGGTAAAAACAATCGTAAGGGTGGGAACAAGAATGAAAATGCCAATTTTAATGACAAGAACAACCGTAATGCTTGGGGGGGACAAGCAGTCGAAATGTAAGATTAATTTTCCTTGCAAGTTGTGTAAGGATGACCACCTCAATCACTTGTGCCCTCGTATGGAAGATGCCTCGAGGTTCATAGCAAACGGGCCCAGCTGTGCTGACCAATCCTTTACCCCATAATCAAAATATGAACTCGAGGACCCATGATCCTCATCTACGTCAGGTGGAGATCAAAATACACTGGAAACTAATATTGGTCATGGGTGCATCAACATGGTGTGTGCCACTAAGGTTGTGACTCATGTGAAAGACTATGGTTCATCACAACTAGACCTTGGGAAAGAACCTCCTCCTACTGAGAGTCCTTTGTGTATTGAAAATCCTACGGATAAACCTGAGATTGCACCTCGCATTACTAAGGGAGTCCTAAAGCATTCAGGGCACAATCCTAATGCTCGAGCCACCTAGAACTATTCTGTTGTCAAGGATTTGGGACAAACTCTTTGTGCAATGTCTGTGCTTGAAGTTCTTCAGAGTTGTCCGTCGCAAAGGAAAGCTTTGCTTTTTGCTCTCGGAGTGAATGATGATAACTCTTCTTCCGTCATCAAATTTGAAACCATGGGACTATAGCCTCACTTTCATTACTACGTGTCTCTCTTGATTCATGTAGAATGTCTTAACATGACCATCAAAGACACTGTGATTGAAGAAGGCGCTGTTGCTTCCGTGATGTCTTTGTCCTATTGGAAGGGTTTGGGTTCTCCCGAGTTGTCTAAATCTGCTACCATGTTGACTGCTTTTGATGGTAGATCATTTTAGCTGCACGAAATTCTTCCTTCTCTTAAGGTCCATTTGGGAGGGAAGAGCATCACGATTGAGGTCAAGGTGGTTGATGTGGCCCTTGATTACAATATTTTATTGGGTCAGAATTGGATGTATAATATGCAAGCCATAGCCTCTTCTCTATTTTGAGTTGTATGATTTCTGTTTAATGGGAATATTGTTACAATTGATCAAAAATCATTCAAAAATCCAAGTGTTAGTGCATCGTCGAGGGCTTCAATCCCGATTATCAACCACTCTCAGCCGGCAACTGGGAGTGTGGGTGTAGGTATGTATCCATCCCTTATGGGGACATTTAGTTGTCCTGCACCCATCCTTATGATTGGATCTAGTTTTGATGGGGCTTCATGTTCATTGAATTCGGTGTCTTTTCGCACTTCCCATATGGAATATCCTTGGATTCTTCCTATACCGAGTCTTTCGAATGGACCTATTGAAACATACGTGCCATTTCCTGTAGCAATGATTGCGTACCAAGCAAATCTTGATTGTGTTGCAGATCCTAGTCCTTCCTCTTTGCAGATGGAGGAGGAGGATCTGTATGTGCTGCCTGCATGGGTAGTTGAGTCTCTCATGCACATGACTACCTTGATAGTGTTTTTCTATCAGATGAAGCTATTATTGAGGTCATTTTTGGAGTTGAGCCACCTTGGGAAGAGTTACATCATAGATATTATTTTCTTCCCTAGCTTGACCGTTTGGAGCATGAGTACTTTAGGGAGATTCTTATCGAGAATGTTGGTAGTCCCGTGGTTTCATTAAGCTCTCCTGGTCAGACAGATGATGGGAACATGGCGAATATATCACCTACGATTCCTATCAATATCTCTCGCGATCCTGGCAAGATTGAGAATGTTTATATTGGGGCAGAATGTTCCCATGCTGATATTCTGGAGTATATCGAGCTGTTCAAAGAGTTTCATGATATCTTTTCTTGATCATATGAGGAAATGCCAAGTATCTACCCTCGTATTGTCGAACATGAAATTAATACCTATCCGAATGCAAAGCCTGTTCGACAACATTTGCGTGTAGTGAATCCTAGAAAAGCACCCGCGATTAAGGTTGAGATAGAAAAGCTGTTGAAAGATGGATTTATCTATCCCATTCCCTTGACAGAGTGGGTTTCAAACCCCGTTCTGGTTGATAAGAAACATGGAGTGATCCGTATATGTACTGATTTTTGCGATTTAAATCGTGCATGTCCTAAGGATAATTTTCCCACACCATTTAATGATCATATTTTGGATGAGTGTGCGGGAAGCAAGGTATTTTCCTTTATGGACGGATTTTTTGGATATAATCAAATTCAAATTAAACCCAAGGATCAACACAAAACTACATTTATTTTTCCTTGGGGTACGTTTTCATATCAAAAGATGCCTTTCGGTCTTAAAAACACTGGAGCCACATTTTAGTGGGCTATGACCTTGATTTTTCATGATCTCAAATCATTTATTGAAGTCTTTTTGGATGACCTTGCTGCTCATTATCGGCTGAGATTGCGTCATCCATATCATTTGAGATTAGTATTCGAAAGATGACGTCACTACTAGGTTAGGTTAAATCCTCATAAGTGTATCTTTTACGTGAATTTTAGTCGCTTGCTAGGATTCATTATTTCCAAGGAGGGTATAAGAGTCAATCCATTAAAGGTTGAGGCAATACTTCAATTGTATCCCCCTAGAAATATTAGACATCTTCAATGTTTGCAAGGCATGGAAAACCTCTTACGGAGATTAGTGGTTAACTTTTCCAATTTAACTAAAGGCTTTATGCGTCTTTCGAAGAAGGACACTACCTTTTGCTGGGATAAGCAAGCCCAGGAGTCCTTTGATGGTCTTAAGTGAGACTTAGCATCGGCCCCCATGCTTAGTCCACCTGACTATAGCTGCAACTTTTTTATTTATGTGGCCGCGTCCATGGAGACGATTGGTATGGTTTTGGTTCAGGAGGATGAGGAGCTCCATGAGCATGTCATATACTATTTGAGCCAAAACCTTATAGATGCGGAAATCCGTTATTCCCATGTGGAGAAACTTGCCTTAGCTATTGTTCATGCGGTTCAGAGATTGAGACACTACATTCTTCTTCACTAGACCTTGGTGGTAGCTCATGTCAATCCATTTTAGTTCATCCTCACTAGAAGGATGATTGGGGGGAAGTATAATGAATGGATTTTTATTTTGCAAGAGTTCGATCTCGAATTTTTGTTGACGAAATCGAAGAAATCGTTAATTTTTGTGGAGCTCATTTATGATTTCCCAAGTGAGGAGGAGGACGAAGTTTATGAGGATACGTTTTTCGATGAGCATATATTTCTTATCTCAACTTTGGATCCATGGTATGGGGATACTATCGTATATTTACAAACATTGAAGGTCCCCACTCTCCTTTCACGAGATGAGCGATGACGATTACATCACATATCTAAGAACTACCTTATAGTGGATAACAATTTGTACCACCATGGGGTAGATTCCATTTTAAGTCATTGTTTAACCCATGAAGAGGCTGAGGTTGTGTTGAATGATTTCCATGGAGGGGCGTGTGGTGGTCATTTATCTTGGATTTCTATAGCCCCAAAAATATTTAGAGCAGGATATTTTTGGCCATTGATATTTAAATATTGTCTTAATGTATTCCAGAAGTGCACCCTTGCCAGGTGTTTGCACATAATATGCGCTCACATCCTGCCCTATTACATCTGATTATCACCACCGGTCTATTCATCAAGTGGGGGCTTGACTTCATGGATTGCAACCCAGCTTTAGCTCGGGGGCATCATCATATTATAGTGGCTGTTGATTATTTCACGAAATGGGCTGAGGCTATGCCCACAATTAAATATGACGGTGAGACAGTTGCACATTTTGTAGTCAACCAAATTATTACTCGATTTGGTATTCCATAAGATATTGTCACTGACCATGGTAGGAAATTTCAGAATCGAATGATGAAAGAGTTGGCCTCGAAGTTAGGGTATAAGAAGGAGTGCTCCTCTTTTTATTACCCTCAAGCGAATGGACAAGTCAAAGCAGTGAACAAATCACTTAAGTCCATTCTCCAACGAACCATCACACAAAGAAAAACGAATTGGCATGTCATGTTATATCCTACGTTGTGAGAATATAGGACCGCGGTTAACACTGCCACCGGTTTTTCTCCATATCAGATCGTGCATGGAGTGGAGTCTGTCCTTGCTGGTTGAATGCGAAATCCCTTTGTTGAAGCTAGCCATAGAGCTTTTACTAGACACTTCTGCATTGAAAGAAAATTTGGTCCACTTAGAGCAGTTTGATGAGCAACACCGAGATGCTTTAGTGGCTCTAGAGGTGAATAAACGTCGCATTAAGGTCCAGTATGATAAATCTGTCCATTCGAGGAGGCTTAGTGAAGGAGATTTGGTCCTTTTATGGGATCAAGCTAAAGAACCCTTGGGGTCAGGAAAGTTTAATCCCATGTGGAATGGTCCTTACATGGTCAAACGTGTGTTAGAGAAGGGCTCCTATGAGTTGGTGGATTATGAGGGGATAGCCTTGGCGAAGCCTAGAAATGGGCTCTATCTTAAAAAATACTATGCATGATCTTCAGCCAGGGTTGATTATTGTATATTATTGTACATTTTTTTACATAGTTAGGTTTTTCTTATGGTGATCGGGTTTGTTGATTAGCATTCATTTCTTATGGCAGACCTCAATGGAGTCTTTCGTTTACATAGGATTCACTAATGGTGCTAGCCGCCACACCCAACACTCAGCCTCTGCTGCTTGGGTGATTTATACTCCTACAGGTTAGGTATTGTCTTTAGGAGGTGTATGTTTACAACCTTCTTCGAACAATGTTGCTAAGTATAGTGCCGTTATCGAGCTATTACGAGATGCCATTTCACATGGTGTTCTCTCTCTTGAGGTACGTCTTGATTCACAGTTAGTAGTGTCAGAGCTCAATGGCTTGTATCAGGCTAGGGATCCAACATTATTATGAAGATGCTTATGTGTGAGATTGTTAGAATGACAATTTGACAACATAATTTACATACATGTTTCAAGAATTTATAATCAAGTTGCTGACTCATATGCTAACTATGTGTTTGATTGGAATTTGTTTCATAGACCATAAGCACATCACAAACATACATTTTTACACACATGTATATAAATAAAATCGATCATCATAAAAGTTTTTCATTAAACATCCAAAATGTGACGTCACAATACATAAGTGTCATAATACAAAAATGGGGCTTCGAAGCCACCAAAATATAATACATAATAGTACAAAAATGAATCACTCTCAGGTCTCTAAGCCTGTGGAGGAGGAGGGGGGTTCTGATCGTGGTAACAAACCACAACTCTAGCTAGTTGTCAGAATAACGGAACCCATGCTTGTGGTACTCCAACCATTTGACACTGCATGGCGTCAGGAAAGTCCTCGACTTGCGCCATGGGTACCCAGTGTGTCAGTTGTACAAAGTTTGTGTGGATGATTTGGAGTGTCTGCTCCGCATCCACACCCATGATATCATCTCCTCTTCCCCTCCGTATATGATGAGGGAAGCCGTCAGGACACCGTGGTACAACATCTGCATACATATGACAGAGTGTCACTATATGTCTTTTGAGTCTATATATCAAAAAACACAAAAAATCAATAGTTCAAAAAACTTAAAAATGAGGGTTTGGGATTCATTACCAATGTCACCATATGCTGCTCTTGGTGGTAGGGGCATGTCAGGACCTCCCCGAAAATCTATCCCTACATAAGGGTAATCATCGATAGAAATAATCTACCACCGCCACCATGGAAATAAATCAGGTGGGCAGGGGTTAGACACCCTAGCTTTGCCCAGTCTATGCATAGCATATGCCCAGCGTCATTGGGCTGGATCTCGAACCCCATGAGGAGGAACATCAAGTCTAGGGATTAGCCCCGGAACATGCTCGAAGAAGAACGTGCTCAGTATACTGTCGAAACTGAAGTTTTGTACCCTGCCCATATTGTAGTCACTGAGCTACTGCTTCATGTTACTCAATAGTGTAGTAATCCAATCGTAAACTATGGGTCTTATGCACTCCACTGCATAGAACATTAATGGATGCGAGGCTTGGTGGAGTGATGCTAGCCTAGCTATCCTGCCAAGTGCCAGTAGTATGGCCTTCAGGCCTAGTACCTGGATGGAGCTTGTTAGGATATAAATCCCAACCTTCTCCGTGTCTGGAAAATAGTATACTGCAATATACTCATCAATGGTGAAGCCACCTCCATGCCCACGAGAGCATAGGTTCACCACCTCTCCCCGTCGGGACAATCCTGTAATGAAGTATATGTCCTCCACCTCTATAGTGAGGGACATCCCGTCGATATGGAAAGACTTTGAGTCTATATCCCAGTAGTCTACTAGCATCTGTAGCAGTCTTGGTTTGGCCCTCAGGCTGCCAAGACATCAAAACTTGTATATCCCACATGCATGTAGAGCTTGTTGAGCCATCAAATCACCCCGAACAGCCTCTTCTACGTCTCCATGTTCCCTCTCCCTCCATTCTAGAACCATCTTGCACATTAAAAATAATCTTTGGTCATTATTTAACTTAAAAAACCATGTGTGCGGCTGCATACATGACTATTTGCAAAACAGCCGTCTATGTACGCGGGTTTGGGCGGTTTTTTCGCGTATAGCTAGCCCTATATGCGGAAAAAACCTCGATTTCCACGTGGGCCAAGAAGACTAATATAGACTAGCATAAAAGTAAAAAATTGACCATGGAAATTGAAAAAATGTACATGAAAATGGAAGAGGAGGACATGAGAAGTTACATGGAACAAATGGTGTCGAATTTTGCTGGACATAGCTCCCAGAATTCGCTATTGAAGTTCTAAGCTCAAATGGGTAAAAATTTCAAATGATATGTGATTTTTGAATTTTTTACTATTTATAGAAATTTTTTGAAAATTTTGAAAATTTTTACCCCCTTTCTATAGTTTTGGACCATTTCTGATAATTTTGGACCGTTTTGGACTAATCTGGTGATGTAAGAGTCTGTTTGGAGTGCCGTTTTGACCATTGTTTTGACCTATTCATGTCGCTTTCAGGTATTATGTCTAAATGGGCATATAGGTTAGATTTCACATCTATGTGCATTTTTCATGACCTTATGACCATTTCATTATAACCTTAGGTACGAACCCATTCTATCTTGTCACGAAACCTTCTTGTTGTTTTAGAAGTGACATGATGTGAATGATAGAGCTTGACCATACATGGGTGCCCTAGTTAGCTCCTTTATTGCATTTGGTTCCCATGCCGACATTTTTTCCTTTTAGGGTGTGGGAGTACTTTGTTTAGTATCACCATGTCTTTGCGTAAGAGCCTCATACACCTCTTGATCTATTTTGCTAGCCTTTGTCCCCAGGACTCCCTTATGTCAAGTTGTAATTGCATTATCATGAATTTTTCCTGCCTCATTAATCCTTATGCCAGCTTTCCTGACTTTGATTATCAGCCATATAGCCCGAGCTTGTCTCATGTCTAGCCATGCAGAGCCATTTTATATATCTTTTACAGCTTGATTCCTCATTTTTACAAGGAGGGGACTATCCCCCGAGTGTCGTTATCCTACACATGTATCCTTGCATTGAGCATAGGTATGTTCCGTTGCTTGGAACTAGTTTGTTTGCACATTGACACTCGTCTCCTCCTAGTTTGTAACTATAAATCACTTTTATTCCTTTTCAATCTTTTTAAAATATTTGGAAAAGTCCAAAAAAAAATCAAAAAACCAAAAAATCGGACAAGAAAAGATGTTATCTTTGGCAGCATTCAAGTCGTGTCACCTTCGAACAGAGCACTGTATATCACATCCATTGGTTGGGTTAATAGTTTGACTTTAGGAGCTGTACTCATTTATCTGAATTTATCTCCACCGACTGGTTAAGCTTCCAGTCCATGTGGAGCCTCTGTCGATGCCTCCTGTGTCACAGAGATGTCCCAGTTTTGTATATCGAGTCTATGCTACCTACATTCAGTCACCATTCACCTTTATACTCTTGTTTGAAGGAAGTTGAGACCTGAGTCAGCCTTCCTCAGTTCTCTTGACTTTGCATGTCAGCCATTCTCGGTACAGATATTGGTTCGTGCACATTATGATCGATTCCTTCCACATTATGCAGCTTTGTTGAGTACTTCATGTTGTATGATGGGGGATGCCTTAATTCCCTCCTTCCAGTAGATTTCATCCCATTGAATTCAGATCATTTATTCTGGGATAGGAATCTAGAGTCATTTTTGAGTGCCTTGAGACTTGCAGTCATCAGTGGCAGGTTCTCTCACCATCGACATTTTTTTGGGAATACATCAATGTCCCCTGATTGATGGATCCTTTCAAGTGTTCAACCTCAACAAATTTATTCACACTTGTTAGTTTACACTGTAGTACCTTGATTCCCATTTTCATTATCGGTGGGTGATCTCGTGTCTGTTAACGGTATACATCAATGACTGGTAATCAGAAGATGGACTACTATGTTCAACCTAGACACCTCTATTCACATAGTAGGACATGCACTTGTAGCATATTGTGTAGAAAACCTTCCATATTGGCGGCATTTCATATATGCTACCTCCTTGATCGTTCTAGTGTTCATGAGATTTCAGCTCTCGTGACTTGATTCCAGTATATGTCAGGTGTTTCCAACCATTATGGAGATCTTGATCCATTATATGTCTTCATATTTCATGGAGATCATGATACTTTGTATATATTCATCATGGAGACTTTGATATACCTATATTATATGTGGCGATGACCACACATGTCATATTTTGTATCATTCCTATTCATGGCCATTGTACTCTTATGTATCCAGGACTGCTATGTCTACTTGCAATTATGTACAGAGTTTTATTATTGTATTGTACTTTTGGATGGCTGGTTCTTCCACCTGGTTCTGCATCACTCCACTTCTAGGATGGATTTATAATGTATTTAGGCCATCATATGACCCCTATGACCTCACACATTAGGGGGAATCTGTTACAACTGATTTTACCACAGATGGTGGATCACACTTTTATGGCCTTCCCTGTCCCTCTGCAGACTCTTTAGACCCCATGGACCATTTTTGTACCTTTGGTGTTTCCAAGATCATCCCTAAAAACATGTCTTATTTGCAATACACGACTTTTAAACCTTTTCTCGTGTATATATGCGTATTTGACCCTCAAACCCGCGTACATCGGAATGTGTGCAAAAGGCCAGATAATTTTGGAGTTTTCATTGATGTGAATCAGAGTCACCTATCTCTTGGCCTTCCATATGCCTTGAGATCGCTCTAATTTGACCTTGCATTACCCCATTGAAGCACTATATAAGAAACCCTTTGGATACATTGAAGAGGGAGGAATTGAAGAGCAAGAAAACTATAGTCCATTGTTGCCAGAGCTTATACTTGGGTCTGCATCCCTTTTTCCCTTGGAGCACCTTGCGTTCTTCCCAAGCTTTCCTTTGCTTGTGATAATGCTATCGAGAGATGGAGGATTGAAGTGGTGGAGGCCCAGGTGGAGGACTCAGTTTCTCTGATTCGCAGACGTGCCAACAGAGGTTGTCACTATTGTAATCTCTGATTTATATTAATAGAAATATATTTTCCTGTCAAATAATGTGTATTTAAATGAGTATTGAACCCATGGATGATTTTAAATGCTTATATGTTATTGATTATATATTCTAGAGTAGGTTTAACACATTTATATATAGCATGCTTGTCTTCGTTTGCTGAATGTTGAGGGAGCAAATTACTTATACAAGCAAGAGTGGAAAAGATTAATGGGGATCTACATCAACTGTCTGGAATAAGGTATTTATCGAGATCCTTTAGTCTTAGATGTTTGGTTTCTCTTGCATATAGGAAAGGATTGATTTCTGTGGTTACTCTGTTTGTTGTGGTACCCCAAGCCATAGGAAGTTTTATCTGTAACATACACCACTGAGTTTCTTCATTGAATTGGCTAAGGTTGATAGGGTATGACAGGTCGATGGGTTCGCCACTTGGTTTTGAATAGGCCTTCAAGAAGGTTTCTCTACTTTCATCGGTAGATTCTCTGAAGCAACATATAATATTTCCCTCTTGGTAGTTTTGGTATATATGGACAAACTCATCTGAGATGTGCAGGTTTTTACGGACGACGGAAGCCTGAACTGAATAGAGGATTTTGGACTTTTACTTATTCATAATGACTTCTTCTGTGACAGATAAATTGTCTGCACACCATTCGACAAACTGAGGGCAATGGGGGGTTTGGCCAACAGAGAAGAAGTGGAAAAAAGATTTAAAAACACCACATGTATCTCTACCTCAGTCCTTAAGGATTTCCAATTTACCTCTGGAGGCTTCAATGGCTTCTCCCACCAAGATGGTATCTAAAATCTTGACATTCTCATCTATGAGACTTTCCTCGACCCTCCGACATGTGACCTCGGGTTCTGTATCATCTCATTAGAGGAAATTTCAATTTAAAATGGGCCTTCCAAAAATAATACAAATTCCATGTCATCATGTATTAGCCAATAAAAATGCTTTAAAATTAAAAAAGGGATCACCTCTTAAGCAATTTTTTGAATATACATTCGTGGATAGGTATCATAAAAAAACTACTTTTTTTGTTCATATTTTCGACATATCTCCCCGTATTTTTACACAAATTTCAATCAAGAGAGCTCGTTGGATGTGGAATTAAATTACACATCCAACGGGTACACACTTGGCATACTTTTGATGGGCCTTGCTATCCCAAAAATAAGAAATACCTGAAAAAAAAATGTGATGATGATGGTTTTTTCAGGTATTTCTTATTTTTGGGGTAGCGGGGCCCGTCAAAAGTATGTCAAGTGGGTATCCGTTGGATGCGTAATTTAATTCCACATCCAATGAGCTCTCTTGATTAAAAGTTGAGTAAAAACACGGGGAGATATGTCAAAAATACGAACAAAAAAGTAGTTTTTTCTTTTCTTCCTCGAAAATTAATAAATATTGTTTTATTATTTTAACTATTATTTTATTAATTTTCCTTAGGAGGCCCATTTTGTGTTGAAAATTCCTCTAATTCTCACCCCTACCACTTCTACTACTCCTATCACATCCATTTTCAAATAGCACTAAGGAGGTATCAGGGGCCTACCTTTCTTTTTAGCACAGTCTCCTGGTTTGTTTTTGCTGGTGCGATGTATGCAGTTGGGTATTTGGAAGCTTTGAGGCTTCAGAAAAGACAAACCTTTCCAATTTCATGTGCATCCTTTTATATATTTTTATACAGCGTAACCTTCGTGCCTTTCCCAAGCATCTTGCACCATGGATATTACTCCTTGCGATATGAGCCTTTGGTATGTGAGGTCCTTTATGCTACATTCTTCCTTACCTCATGCGTGTGCAGCTCAACCGTCGATCAAGATCGCCTTTTATTCACAACTGTTGATCTGAGTGGATCCTACCACTTTTCATGATGTGAGATTCTGGTCCCCTCCATGCTAGTTTAGATTGCAAAATAAACCAAAACCGCAGATCTGCCTCCGCTCTTGTAGTGACCGTCGATTTGAGAGACCTGTACCACTTTTCACAATCCAAAATTGCTACTGCGTCCTTGCTAATCTAGGATGTGAAATCATTTATGACTGTGGATCTTCATGGATCCCAACCTCGACCGTTAGATGCCTCCACCTTTTAACCTATTTTGCGATTAAGAAAAGTGGCTTTGACCGAGTATGTTCACCGTGAGAAATGTTTTGACACCGTTGATCTATTATCAGGTCAATCTCAACCTTCTATTATGACTCCTGTTTAATGCTTCAGCGCATCTGATGTTCTCTACTTTACCCTGCATCTCTGCTCCATGGAGTGTCTTGCCGCTTTCAATATTCATTACTCCAGAGTGGGGCCGCCAATTTATGTTGTCCTTTCCTTCATTTCCACCGCGGCCTATTCTAGTGGCTGAATACTATCTCGTATATGCCATCAGCCTCCCTGCAAACTCTAAGGTTGCCTTGCCAACACCTTTTGATAGGATCAAACTTCCCACATATCTCTTATAATCAAAAATTTGATAGAGTGTTAACACCTTCGGAGCAAGTTATGGATCTTATGAGGTTGTAGTGGTATCATTTGGTTTCACAAATGCACCGGATACATCTATGTGCCTCGTGAATTATGTTTCGAGTAAGTATCTCGACAGGTTTGTTCTTGTTTTCCTTGATGTAATTTTTATTTATTCTGAGAATGAGGAAGAACATGTGGAATATTTTAGGCTAACTTTGAAATTGCTCAGGCTCGCATAAGTTCTATGCAGGTTTGAGAAAATGTGGCTTCTATAAATATATAATTCATCATTTGGGTCACATTATCTTAGATAGAGGAATGTCTGTAGACCCTAAAAAATATTGAGGCCATGATTATTTGGCTTGCTCCAAGAATTTTAACATATGTAATATCTTTTGTGGGACTTGAAGGCTATTGTAGGAAGTTCACTGAAGAAGATTTTGCAGGAAAAGTTGAGTCTAGGTATAGGTTGAGAAATCCTGGATGTGAACTTGTAGTTCCATGAGGAAATGGCCCTTGTGTGTATGGGAATATACACAAGGACTTCCTAAAGACTCAGGTAGAATGACCTTAGCATAGCAGAGCAGTATGGTGGTGCCCAAGGAAACCCAAGGCAGGAAGCTGCCATGTGCCATAAGAATGGTCTCATGATCAAAAATAGATTTTGAAACTTCAGATTGCAAGTTTTCAGTTGATTAGGGGAGACTGTGATATCCCATGATGGTTTTGAATCATGCTAACCATGGATATGATTTTCTTGCATTGCTTGATGACTGAAGTTTCCTATTGACTAATGGTGATTTTTTGGCTAATTAAAAATTGTGTGAGGATGACATGTTGTATGTGGATGTCCAGGATTTGGGAAGCATGCGTAAGTAAGGAATGAGTACTCCCCACTTGCAAAGGCCAAACAACATGAGGATGGCATCATGGCTACAAAAATATGATTTTCTGTAAGAACAGAATTGTGAACTCAGATTTGTATTTGAATATCAATGTTATTGATTGTTTGATATTTGGGAAATTATTTTTATGATGACATATCATATAAACTGCATGCTTGTATGCAACGCATGTGAGATGATGAAAATATGTACTGGGTGTACATGGTTCCTTAGAAGGATGTATTGGGTGTACATAGCTTCTTAGAGGAATGTCTTGGAATAGTTTTGGAAACCTATGATTGCAATTATTTTTATGATGACATCTCATATAAACTTCATGCTTGTATGTAACATAGGTAAGATGATGAAAATATGTACTGGATGTACGTGGATCCTCAGAGGGATGTATGGGGTGTACATATATTCTCGAAGGGATGTGTTTGGAATAGGTTTGGAAACCTATGATTGAAATTTTATAATGGCATATGATGTAAACTGCATGTCTATATGTAATGTAGGTGAGATGATGAAAACATGTACAGGGAGTATATGGCTCCTCTGGAAGGATGTAATTGGGTACATAACTTCTTCCCCCTGCCATCTAGGAACCAGTTGGCATCACTGGGGACGCCCAGGGTGTAATACATCCAATTAGACTTCTTTCTCGCACACATTCATGCTATAAGGGGGCTGTCTCGAGAGTGTGGGATCCATGAAGAGAATAACCCCTAGGTATTATGATGTCTGGAAAAGAATCTCCTGAGAATTGGTAAGCACTTGGAGGGGGTGTTGGGCCCTTAAGCTAGAGCTGTTATTGAGCACCCATAGATGTGTTAGGCTCTAAAGTGGGGCTGATCGAATCTTGGCTGAGAGATGTTATACATATAAGTATTGGATTACTTGGAAAATCTTGGTTGAATTTCTATAATTACACATGTGCATAATGATTCAGCTAAGATTTTGAAAATCTTGTTAAAGAATAAATCCCGCGAAAATGAATCTGACATGTGAATCAATCTGTATGGTGCCTGGAAAGGAAGCACTTGAATAGTGGTGAGCACCAGAAGAGGTGAATAGGCCTGTAAACTAGGGCTTACATTGAGCACCCAAGGAGGTGTTAGGATTTGAAGTGGGGATGATCGAATCTCGGTTGAGAGATTCTATACAGATAAGTATTGGTTTACTTATCAAAATTTTGTTGTTGTTGATCATCTGTAAATATACATGAGCATATGATGCCTCCATGATTTTGAAAATCTTATTATAGATTGCAGCTTATAGGAATGAATATGACTTGTGAATTAATCTGTTCTAGTGTTGGAAAATTAAGTGCCTGAGATTGGTAAGCACCTAGAGGGGGTGCAAGATCTTGAATATAACTGCTATTGAAGGACCCAAAGAGGTGTTGGGATCAAGAATGAAGCTAACAGACCTTGGTTGAGAGGTATTTTCATGTATTCCGAGGCTTGCAGAAATTTGGCTTCCCTTTAATGCACACCCAAGTGTGGGGTGGGGAAGGTTTTTGAATGCCATGGTCGAGTAAATCCAAGTCGGATACCTGTGGAACCAAAAGAAGATACTTATGCAAATGAGTATTTGGTTCACTTGGAAACTTTTTGTCGATTTTATATCAATATACATGTGCATGTGATTCATCTATGATTTTGGAAAATATTGTGAATACTAACATGGGAATTGACTCATTGCTTAGGGCTTGAGCATATGTATTGCTAGTTGCCAAAGACACTGGAAATGTTTCAAGATGAGGAGAAGGATTCTCCAAGACTAGAAAAAGATCCTTTGGTGTGTGCTGACACATGCAAACAAGGACTTGGAAGAGTTCCATATCGTGCCATTGTAAAAATAAATGTGTAGAGGAAGCATCGATGTTCTTACGAGGATACGTGGGAGCTGGAGAATGCCACGTGACTGACACATCCATTTTTGGTTCAATTTTGTAGAGAACTGAGGGCAGTGCTAATGTAGCAATTGTTAAACTTTCCTGAAGAATTGAGGATAGAGCTATTGAAGGGGGAGGGGAATGTAACATCCTGGTTTTTACCCCATGGTATTAAATGGCATATGATGTAAATATTGTATTAAATCATGGTGTGGATCACAATGAAAAGGCCGCACCATGGGTTTAGTGTTTTATGTTTCGGAGATTAAAATTGATGCTGATGGTTTATGTGTTAGCCATGCACGATATGCTTGAGACATCATGTAAAATGAAAATTAATAAAAATACCACAACTAGCTATGCGGTGCAATGTTAAAGAGATGGGGGCATGATTTCACAAGGAATAGGGAGAGGGAAATAATCAACCCTTAGGAAATGGGGAAAAGCCAACTGTATAAGGAAAAAAAACCCGCAAAGAGGTCAACTACCCTTTTTGTCTTTTGTGCCTAGTCATTAGAAGTGGTTGGGGAAGTTATTTTCTTGGGATGGGAAAGGTATGGATGTCAAAATTCGAATTTGGGAAGTCACCCATTTTTGAAAAGTGTGTTTTTGACTTGTAGGGAAAGTAAAGGCTTGGGAAGGAATTCCCAAGCCATTATGCACCCATGCGGTTTCTTGCTCACATAGCTGGAGACAGTTAGGGTATTCTCCTCCACATTTTTGTTGTTTTCTTCATTTTCCCATGGTTGGGAATTCGATTTGGAAATGCTCAGTGGATGGGATCCTGCCTGGGCATTTTTGTAGTGGTTTTCCTCATTGTCATGGCCAGGAAATCCCATTTTTGTTTTGTTAAGTGAATGTGCAACAACAATTCAAATTTTGGGGGTTTCAAGAGGTCGTTTTTGGTCTTCCTCATGAAGCTAAGCTTGTTGGGCATTTTATCTCACAATTTATGATGTTCCTCATTGTTCCATGCCAATAAATTCATTTTTTTGTTGCTCAGTGGTCATGAAGCCAAGATATCCTGATTTGGGAGCAAATGATGGTTGTTTTTGCTTTGGCAATGATCAGAGACATTTTTCTAAGTTCATATTTATGATTGAAGGGTTTGTAGTAGCCGAATTCCCTCCATAATGCACAAGAACATTTCCTGAAAACGTAATTGCTCATCCTGGGTCATTTTCCCTCTTTACAAGTATGTTGGGTTGCACACCCACCCCTTTTTGGTTATGTTTTGTGGTTGCGAGGGTAGACCCAATATTTGGTGTGAATAGAGGTCACGTTTTCCTTGGGAAGGCCATCAAATGTTTGTTGAGTCAATTTGGTCACTTGGGTTGTTTTTCCCCATCTTCCATTTATGTATGTGGTTGCCAAATGTTTCTCTACAACCCAACAATTGTGTTTTGTTGTGAAGTGCATGATGGTGTTTCCTTGGTTGAGTAATTCCAAGTAGCCCACCTATTAATTGTTGATGGTGCATCTGATGTGAATTTAGGCTTGGCCGAGTAATTCCAAGGAACCCCTATGTAATTGGCTTGTTTCCTTAGGAGTCTGTGAAACCCAACGGTGAGTTGGATTGATTGTGGATGTATGGTTTTGGCTATGTGTAAGCCTGTTGTTCCCTAGTGCCTTGTGGAATCATACCCATCTCGGGAGTGGCAGTGATGCTGAGATATTGATGAGCACACTGGCCTATGGTTGTGTGGAACATTGCAGCGATGTTGCTAGTTGCGGGCCAACTTCATTTCAAGATAATTATTTTTGTGCTTAATCTCTGCAAACTATTGGTTTTATAAATTAATATGAACATGTTGAATGTTTGAATGCTTGAATTAATGAATTTTCCTTCCACTCTAGAATGAATTATGCACATGTGTATATATTTATGTTTAATGCATTTTATTTATTATGTTTTTATGTTCATGGGGTTATTTTTCCCGTTTGACAGGAGTAGTGTGTTGGTTGCATCTTCTCCATTGTCAAGATGAGGGGTGGGGTTGTGTCACCTACCAAACACAACCAACTAATGGAGGCTTCTAGTGGCACTCGAAGTTTCTCCTAAAGTGTAGGGATTGGCATTGGTGGCACCAAATGGCACACTAGTGGTACCAGTGGAACCAATATAATGGTGGCA
Organism: Pseudotsuga menziesii; assembly: GCA_001517045.1. Taxonomy (NCBI): domain Eukaryota; kingdom Viridiplantae; phylum Streptophyta; class Pinopsida; order Pinales; family Pinaceae; genus Pseudotsuga; species Pseudotsuga menziesii. Next base: position 273,353 of record LPNX010710200.1, on the reverse strand, counting down.
CTAAACTCTAGAAAATGATTCCTAAGTTAGGACAAATGATCTAATAGAATATATATGGACAATGGAGTAATATATAATCCTAAGCCCCCCCTTAATACTAACTTATACAACTTGGGACCTGGAAACTAGGACAAAAGTCACCCATTACAATCTAAAATAATTAAAAATTTGTTTACTGAGGAAAATGGGGAAAAACTTATGGGAAACCCCTCGCCCCCCTCAAAATAAGCAGGAACATGAAATACAAGCTATTCTTAGGATAAAAATATTCCTCTTTGGGAAATGACTTACAAAAAGTCTGCTGTAATTTGCAGCACTAGGCAATAGTATGGTTCTTCTGTGCAGCAACATCCCAAAGCTGTGCATGTGAACCTCTCAATGTTCTTATGATATGATGCAAGTTGTATGTGTTTCTTCTTTCTGGGGGAGGAAAGGAATGATCAATTTTATTCTTATGTGGGACAAATGGTTGATCATTCACTATCATTAAGTAGCACTTTCATGGAACCTTGTTGCACCACTCTATAGAGAGGGAGTCTGTGTGAGAGAGAAAAAAATGATCATTCTAATACTGGGACCTTTTTCTCCTTATGTATTCTGGATCACCATCACCATCCCTAGCTGCAACAATGAGATTTTGGGCCCATTTAAGATTAGGCCACTGATTTGGGATGGGAGTTGGATTTGGATCTATATTCTCATGACATTCAAACTCAATATCAATATCATGCTGATCTTGTTCCTCTTCATATGAATCTGAAACATGTGACAAAATATCATCATCAAAAGGTAGTGGAATATTGTTTATACCTTCTTGTGCTTCAGATGGTGGTAGATCAAACAATTGATCTTCTTCAAACTAAACACTGCGTTCAATGAAGCATTTCCTAGTTGCAAGTTCCATCAAATTATATGCTTTTGCATCCTCCACATATCCCAGTAGTATTCATTCGCTACTTTGGGCATGGAAGGTCTCTCTCTTATCAATGGGTAGTCTATCCCAAGCTTTGGAACCAAAAAATATCAAGTGAGAGACATTAGTATTATGCCCATGCAATTCTTCGAATGGAGTGGCCCCAACCAATTATTTATGAGGAAAGCTATTATGTATGTATGAAGCACAATTCACAACTTCTACCCAAAGAGAAGGAGGAAGATTCTTGGCTTGGAGAATACAGGTTTCCATCTCCTTCATTGATATATTTTTCCTCTCAGCCACACCATTTTGTTGTGGTGTGTATAGAGTTGAGTGTTCCATTTGAATCCCCTATGATGCACAATAATGATGAAAATATATTTTAATGTATTCATCTCCATTATCTAATATTATGGACTTGATATTTTTCCTGAAACTATTCTCAATCAAATATTTAAAACTTTAGAAATTAGAAATACTTCTGATTTTTGTTTCATGAAATATACCCACTAGAGCCTAGAACAATAATCAATAAAAGTAAAGAAATTTATGGAACCATTAATTAATGTTGCAGGAATTGGTCCTAACACATCACTATGTATAAAATCAAGTGTAGAGGCATCCCTATTTTCCTTCCCAAATTCATACCTATTCTTTGGATGCTTACCTACTAAACAAACATGATATACTCCATCTGATGTTTGGATAAGAGGAAATCCTTCAACCATTTTGTCATTGTGGATTTGATGGAGATATTTGAAATTGAGATGCCCAAATATCTCAGGCCATATCTTGTTGGTGTTAGAACAAGTTAATAGAGATGTAGGATGTGAAATAGGAAAACAATGAGAGAACTCATAAGCCTTTGAGGCATGGTTAGAAAACACTTTCACTATGATATTTCCAATAGATTTTCATGTGATTTCAACTGAGTTAGATTCAAATGCAACTCTCTTGGGAGAGCCTGTATGGGTCATCTGATAAATAGATGACAATTTTCCTGCAAGAGAGGGCACATAGAGAATATTCTTTAACTCACCATGCTGGATTTTAACTGAACCTCTCCCACAAATTGGGATTTGCGAGTCATATCGCATGTGAATGCTAGGTCCTCCTGATAGAGTGAGAGTGGACAAGGATTCATTGGAGGAAAACATGTGGTTGAATGCTCTAGAATCAATCAAGTAAGCTTTATACTAAGTAAGGCACACCTTCAAGGCATGGAATCTCTTAGGATCTTCTAATGGTGGTCCAACATCAGACTTCTTTGCTCCTTGTGGAAGGGAAATATTGATCTATTCAAGGAGGGATGACAGTTGGTTGATTTGCTTCTTCATGCACTAGATTTTAGGATGAAAGCCTCTCATACAGTATGGACATCTAGTATTTTCAAATTTCTTCTCTTTCTTGGAGCTCGAGGCTCCTTCAGAAGATTTCTGATTCTCTTTTGGCTTTGAATCAAAGGCTTTGGGATCCTTCCACTTATTTTTCCCTTTGGATTTCACATTGGTTAATTCTAACATCAAGAGAGCTTGATTCTTGGAAGTTTGAAGCACTTCCATTTCAACCAACTTATCCTACTCATGTATTAAGGAGTCAACAAACCCATATAGAGAAGGAATCTTCTAATTAGGAATGGAATCTCTTCCAGAATGGAATGTGGAGACAAAGACAAAGTACTCTAAGCCAATATCTCTCAACACTAATAGAACCAATTGCTCATCTTTCCTCTCTATCTTGCAGTGTTAGTGACTTGAATTTTGTAAAAACTTGTTGGATAGTTTTGATTTAGATGGGATCTAATGCAATGAGCTCATTCTCCAATATGTTCCCTTCAAGCTCATCTTGTTTTCTAGACAAGAATTCAAGATTTTCCCAAACTTCCTTTATAGTCTTCAATCCCTCAAGGTGAAAGAGAAGATCCCAGGAGATATGAGTGCATATGAAGCCAAAGGATTCATTCAACTGATTCAAGAAATTATTTTTCTTAGTAGGGTGATGGGGCTCTGTCTCTCTACCCATTTTCATCCTAAATGGGAATATATTGCGCAAGGAAACCCGCATGTATTCCCTCCAATAAACATATTTTAAGGGTTTAAGGATTCGAGTTACAAGAGCTGTAGAATCCATCAATGCTCCCGCTAAACAAGCAATTTCTCAACAAGCTACGTAAGTACCTACAAGTAAGATTGAAAAAATCACAATAAATTCACAATCATGTCATTTTCAATCCTTACAACTCGACATGTACACTTTCTCAGGGTTCGTCACACCTACAGAGACTTCTCTGGATGAATCCAGAGTTAACAAGGCACAAATTGCAGGAATTATGTGGAAACCTAGCTACTTCTGGTGTACAATGGAGGTTAGACATACTTGCTTCTATCTTGAACAAGGCTTTGATACCATGTTTGAATTATTTAACCATTGATCTACAAGAAATCAGTGCAATTGAAAGGTATAATTGTGCAGTGGAATAGTAATAACAATGTACACTAAATAAGACAAATTTCATAGAAAACTAATAAGAATTAATCAGTAAATTACAAGATTAATCTTCATTAATTCTAGTAGTATACAACAATGTTACAATAAGGGGAATTGAAATCATGTGAGTAATATTTGAATCTACCAATTCAATACAGACTCACTAGCTAACTAGAAGTGTCTAAATCACTATCAGAGCTCAGTAGTCTAACTCCACATGTATAATTTAATCTATCAATTAGTTAAACTAGTTAAATTGATGATGTAGGTGAGAAATGGAACCTACTCCCATGCATCCATGCAAGATAGACACTATCTCAACTGAAAGACATCTAACTGAATGAAACTAGAGGTTAACTTAGCATAACTACCTACCAACCACAACTAACTTATGGAGGCTACTGGTGGCACTTGGAGTGGTTCCTAAAGTGTAGGGATTGGCACTAGTGTCACCAAATGGAACACCAGTGGAACCAGTGGCACTAAACTCTAGAAAATCATGCTCCTAAGTTAGGAAAAATGATAAAATAGACTATATATCGACAAGGGAGGATTATATAATCGTAACATTTCCAATTAAGGATGAACATGTCAACAAAAAACCTAGAAACACAAGAGACGTATTTAAAAGTACATATGCTTATTTCCTGTTGGGGTTTAGAATCAGAAAAACATGGGATTTAATTGATGAGATATTCAACTTGTGGGAAAGTATTGGCATAAAAAATCAGAAAGTTAAAAAGTCCAAAATTATCATAGGAAAGTTTGGTAAAACAGGTCCAGACATAAAGAATTTACCAGAAGATATGACTATAACAACTTGGAGAGAAATGCAAGGAGTTAAGGATGAAACAATCATCGCCACAATATTATCACAAGTAAGTTGAGGTGAATTATCTATGGAATAAATGTGTACTGAGTTTGAGAGGTAATTTTGTTCAGTTATATTTTAATTCATCTTAACTTCATAAACATGATTTTTTGAGTTTAACATGTTATTATATTCTAAGAATATTGTTATATTAGATATGATTGTAACATTATTATTTTTATTCCATTAGTCAAGATATTTACATGATAATACAAGATCAAATGGCTATATTGATAAATGAAAATACTTGGGATGATTTTAAATCCCTTATCTAGAATCAAGTTCCATTTAAAACTTAAAACAATTTTTTGTTGCATTCAAAAAGGTATGTTGATTTGTGTTTTCCTATTTGAGTTAAAGTTTATTTATTTATATTTTATTACTTATAGACATAATACTTTTTTTGTCATAATAGATACCAAAGAAGAATTCAGATGGAGTACCAGATTCCATTAAAAGTTATATTCAAAGAGCCAAGTATGAACGCCAAAGTAGAGAACACCTTGCAAATGTTGAACTTGATGATACCCTTGATCATTACATTTGGAATGGACTTGAAACTGTACAACATAAAGTCATATTAGGGGATTGTGAAAACATTAAAGATATCATTCCTAGAAGTGATTACTCCCTAGTTATTGCAAATATCCATCATTGTTACAATATCCAAAACATTCAATATGATTGTGAGCTTTATACTTACCAATCATTCAGTAAATTCATTGTTAGAGCATCATACCACATAGTACCATGGTCACATACACCTAGGACACACTTTCATTTGTCTTGTACTCATGTCATATGGTCCAACCCTTGGTTATATTGGTCTAGCAAGGTATTTGTGTGTTTTGGACTCATAAATGAGCCCAAGTTCCCTAATTTGACCATTCTGGACACACATGCACCCTAATTAATGACTACTCAATCGTTGGTGCACTCCCTATCCCTTAAAACATGGAAAATGGTTGACTAGAGGTGCCCATGCATGTATTTTGGTGGGTTTTGGGTATTTTGGACCATTTATTGCTTCCTAGAGCCACTCCCACTCACCCATGCACTCCACCATGCCTATCCTACCCTCATTTATGCAATGGAATTGTCTATCCATGTTCACACAAGAATGCATGAAATTTTGAGGTGGTTTGGGAGCTCATTGGTCCACATAGGGGGGTTGTGAGGTCTAATATAAGCCTGCCACATGTATGCATCCAAATTTCCTCCATAGGATAATTATTTTCTCATATTGTAATATAAACATGTTCCATACATATTTACATGTTTTAAATTCATAATAAACTCTTTTATTGACACCATTTCTATGTGTTAACTTCACTCTTTTCATTGTTTTTCTACATAATTTGTGAATAATATTGAATTATGAGGATTCCCTTAGCTCCTAGATCTTGTTGTGAATCACATTTTCACATGATATAAAATCTATTTGGAACTGCAAATCAAATCCATAGCTTTTGAGTTTCTATCTAGGGTATTTTCCACAACAATTTGAGTGTTTGTATTGTAGGCACATCAAGTGTTTTTGTCACTTAGTGGGCAAGAAGGAATGGAGAAGACTCATGTATTTATTACCCCATTCAACTATTTTGAATGGAAGGAAAAAATGGTGATCTAGATGAGGCTGAAAGGCCTTATAGAGTCACCATGGGAACTGAGGCTGAGCCCAATTCTGCTATGTAAAATTCAAAGTACTTAAAAAGACTAGATGAGGAATTCAGGATGCTTTGTCTTAGGATTTCGAGGGATATTCTCTTCCATGTAGATAGTATTACTACACCCAATGAAGTATGGATCAATAATGAGTCACTTTTTGGGAAGGCTGATGAGATGAGAGGCCACCAACTCAGAAATGAGTTGAGCTCATTGAGCCCAATTCACTTTGAGATGATCCAGGATTTCTTCGCAAAGTTCAAATCATTGGTGCTTCAGCTAAAACAATGTGGCATTGAGAATAAAGACGAACATATGATATTTTCCATTATTTCAAAGCTAGGGTCTGCGTATTTAGTGTTTGTATCAACATTCCACTCAAGAAATCTCACAGCTCGAAATTGGAGAATGCCTTCACTGGAAGTCTTATCTCTATTGTTGTTTTTCATATTTACCTTAGATATTTCATTTTATTTTTTAAGTGTTTTCATTTGATGGTCATAATCTTTGTTTTACCATATATTTTCGTGGAAATTTATCCTAAATATTTACCCTAGCTTTCTTTTATGATTTTTATTATGTTTTATTTTCAAAACCTCAATAAGGGCTCAAATCATTTATCTATCAAAGGTTATAGAATCGTTTTGAAGCAATGCATATTATGAAGAAAAGTACATATATAATTTTGCTTATAAACTGGCAGCATACATAAAAATAAAAAAATTGCAGCGCTGCCAGTTGCCAGTTTGATGGGATTCACGATATGAATTTTTGGTTATTATAATGATGGGGTGTAAGTACAGGCTAAGGTTTGTGCATAGGTGGAAGTATATTCATTAAACGTGTATTCAACTCCATAATTCATCATAATGATAGGGGTTCATGATGTACTGTATCCATACACATAATATTTATGGATTGAATCCATATTCATTATAGTCGCGTTTTCTGGAGTAAGGGTTTGGTTATTAACATAGGGTGACTAAAAATAAAAGACCTGGAGGATTTTTATGCAAGATTGAACCTGATAATCTACAGTGGGTTCATGAATACCCTAGATCAGTGAAGATGATGCAGGATGCTGGCTGGTTTCAATTTTGTGAAAAGTTGTAGGGGCACAATGAACAGGTAACTAGGGATTTCATAAAAAATTACCATGATGAAGTTGTTTGGTTTGAATATTTACAGATAATAGTAAATGAAGAAACTATAGCAGAGGCCATTGGGGTATCGTCTGAAGGAGAGAAATGGTTCACACAACAGTCATTTGAGGCCGATTTCAGCAAATATATTTTTCTAGGGTTTGAAAATATCGATTGGAAGAATGGTATACATGTTATGAAGTTGAAACCTATGTGAAAAACACCTTTGGAGATGATCCAAAGCTATATAACATGTGAGGGCCATTATGATAGAGTCCTGAGGTGTCATTTATGTTTTCTGATGCATCTCAGTGGAGAGAAGAAAATGAACTTGCCCTATTATTTGTTAAAAAGTATCCAAAAAATGATTGCAAGGGTTCATAGCCATCAAGGACATACAGTGCGTTCTCTTTTCCAGCAGGGGCTAATCAAATTGTTAATTGTTTTTCATTTAAAGAAAAAGGGGAAAACGTGGATGGAATTTCTCTTTGAATCTGGTTTTGATGCAGAGAAGGAAACTTTAAAGGTAGATAACAAAATAGAGCAAGAGGAAGAGGAAACCCTAGGTAATGCAGACAACCAAACAGAGCAAGAGGAGACCCTAAATGCAAACAATGATGGGTTAGCAGAGAAAGAGCCAAAAGTGAAGAATTATCAGAGGCATGTGTTGTTAATCGAGTAAAATATGTAAAGGGTAAGGCTATGGATTTGAGTGTAAGGCCTAGAACTCGACTAAGAATAAAACTTGAAATTGAAGCTATCCCAAATATTACAGAGGACAATGAATTGGTTATTATAGAGAAATCAATAAGCAATGAAAAGATTCAGCTAGTAAAAGAAGAGAAAGTTTCTGAAGGTGAAGAATTTGTGGAATTACAAGGAAGGGCTGAACATATTCCAAAAATATTTTGCACATGAAAGAAACATTATGATAAGGAGGAAATAGATACAGGTCTAGCATCTGTACAAAAAGAGGATAGTGTGATGGATAAGGATGAATTAATTCTCATTCCAGAATTGACACAAATAAGGAAATTCATGATATCTTATAAAAAACATAATGAATACTTGCATGAGTTGAATGAAAATTTAATGCTTTCAAATAAAAGGTTGCGAGAGGATTTAGAAGATAAGGAGGTTGATTATCAGAAGTCAGTTTATATTGCCAAAGATATACTGAAGAAGAAAAGGGCCTTACAGGAGCACTATGAGAAAGTTTTGGATCAAAATAGAAAGCTGCAGAGCAAGGAGCTGAACCAGGATGCTGAATATAACAGGTTACAAAAAAGATCACAGGTGCTTCATGATATGACCTTATTAGATGAAGTTTCTAAAAGTATTTGATAGTAGATCTTGATTAGTATCGAGTCAGTAGAATTGACAGATAATAGATAAGGTTGTTGTATTTTGTCCACATGGTAGTATTAAGTATTTGTGTAAATCTTAAATTTGAAGACCTACTTTAAATAGATTTGCTATTTTTAGTTGTTCGAGATCCATAATTTAAGGATCTAGAAAACTTATTAGTTTTTGAAAATTAGTTGTATACATGAAAGAACCAAGATAGAAGAAGGGGTTTCTTGGGAGATGGGAATCCAGTTTTGATATGTACTGTAAGACATAAAACTCTTTGCATCTTTAATACCGAATCTACTTTGATATGATTATGATTATGAACTTCTTTTGTTTTATTTATGAATTGTAATTTTTATGATTTATCCTGTGTATGGTCATCTTAAATCCATTACATGATTAATCTAATAAAGTATAGTTACCATTTAACATTAAGTGACAGATCCAAGTTCATTTCATAAATTCATGCTCGTATTCCATCTTGTTATTGAATTTTGTATTTTATTTTATGTCATACATTCCTATGATGTTTATATGATTTCCCAATGTCTTTGGATTGCATACCAACTCTGTTTTGATTTAATTTTACAATATTTAATTGTCTTAAAAATATTTCTCTGAGCTTGAACCCCAATAGTCTAGGTTCAACTTTAGGGATAACATATTCTAGCGCCGTTTCCGGGGATGGAGAAACGAAAGTACATCTTCCCTGGGTATTTGACATCTTTTTGTTTCTGATTTTGGAAGGTGAACAAGATCAGCGAGACCTGTTATAGACTACATCAGTCACCTACAGAAAGTTACAGTTGCTTCAAAAAGGATAGCAACTTGAGGAAACCCCTCATCACCTTTAAATCGAGGAGTCTCAGATCCTGAACAGATATTAAAAGAAGCTAGGTGAAGGTTAAGCTCTACCTCATTAGAAAAATTTAAATGTCCTTCAGCCTTGGAGATTCCTGAATCTTCATTTTTCCCTGCTCCTTCTTTTGATCCACATTCTGAGAAAGGAAAAGAAGAACTAGACTTGCTATTTACCCCTTCACAAGTAGACAATTTCCAAGCATTCACTAATCCTTTGTTATTTGAGGAGGTTAAACTTGAAGCATTGCAAATGGGAGCTTATTCTTTGTTTTCAACCCACATACATTTTGTAAAAACAATCCCAGTGAATCAATCAAATCCTAGTAATTTTCCTCCTTCATCACAACATTTAAGCACCAATTAGTCTAATTCAAGTTCAAATATTTCCAGCCCTAGATTGGCTCAGGCTTAGAATAGGATGGTTGCTATGGTAGCAGCAAGATATGTCCCACTAGTTTTTTCCTAGCCTCTTGATGCACTTCCAGGAGGAGATTACCAGAAATATCTTCCGAGATTTAATGGTCAAGGAGATGTTACAGCAGAAGAGCACTGGAATACATACTTGAGTTATGCAGACAATCAAAATTTTGAAAATGAAGATGTTTGGATGAGGGTTTTTGTTCAAAGTTTAGATGGTGAAGTGAGAAAATGGTTTAGGTAATTACCACCAAACTCTATATATGGTATAGATGCTTTAGAAGAGGTATTCATGAGACAATGGGGAGATAATAAGGATTATTTATACTACATTACAAAGTTTGGATCATTGAAAAGAAATAAAGATGAAGATGTGGGAGATATTTCTAAAAGGTTCAATAAAATGTACAGTAGAATACCAGTTGAAATAAAAACCTTAGAGACATCAGCAAAGTTAACTTATGCAAACTCTTTTGATCATGGGTTTTATTTGTTATTCAGGGAAAGATAGTCTGTGTCACTTCTAAATATGCAAGCTGCAACATTGGAAGTAGAGTCTAATATTTTGGCTTCAAACAAACTCAAAGAGGAAACAAAGTATCAAACTGTAGATAAAAAAGGTAAAAAATAAACCATTCCATCCAATCCTACAAGAAGAGCTTCAGATAGTAAAATGGATGAAATGAATAAAATCATTAAAAATTTATCTGTTAAGATTGATAGGTTGGAGTTGGGCAATAAAAATCAGAACAAGCCTATACCTAAAGGAGAAAGAAATCAAAACCAATTCAGAAGATCTTTTGTCCCTAGTTTTTTGCCAAGAGAAAGACGAAATAATGATATTTAGAGGGAGAGGAGAGAAAATGAAGAACAGAGGATTCAACCTCCTTTTCAAAATAATAATGTGAGAGATGATGAGTCATATGGGATAGATGAAGGAGAGTTAGATGATTTGGAAAAATAGGAACACAATATTAGTCAGTTTGATGATGATTCTTCTTCTCATTTTTTGACTAAAGATGATTATGATGCAGTACTACATCATTATGAAGAAAATGATTATCAAATTCCCATGCCTAAAATTTGTTAGGAAATTCCACAAAAATCATATGGTCTTAGATTAGGGGTAAAAAGATTGTGAAAGTTCACCCTTCTAAACAAAATATGCCTTCAAATCAGAAATAAATTGTAAAAGGGAAAAGACATGAACTGGTAAGTCTGGAGGAAGTGAGTAAAGCTATAGGTGGGTTTAATTTGCAGCATGAAATTAATAATTTTAAGATCCCTGTTCCTTTAACAGAGTTGATTAAAAAAAAGGTTTACAGGGAAGTAGCTTTTAAAACTTTTAAAAATGAAGTGAGTCCTATCCCATCTGATGAAATCAATTTGCAAGATGAAAAACCTACTATCACTGTGGGTTCTAAAACTTTTGATCATCCTAATGATAATTCAGAATATCCTCCTCCTTTTTATGTGACTCTTTCAGTGCATGAGCAGTTAGTACACAATTGTCTTCTAGATTCACGAGCTTCACATAATATCATGCCAAAAGCAGTCATGGAAGCTTTAGGGATGAGTGTTATTAGACCATATCATGATTTGTATGCGTTTGATTCTAGGGCAGTGAGGTGTATTGGGATTATTAAAGATCTGGTGGTGAATTTGACTCAAGTACCTATGAAGAGTGTATTGATGGACATACTTGTAGCATATATTTCTCCTAAATTTGGTATTCTATTGTCTAGATCTTGGGAAAAGAGAGTGGGAGGAACTCTGCAAATGGATCTTTCATATGCTACAATTCCAGTATTTGGAGGAGAATTCAAAACACTTTACAGAGAAGTATAGATAACATACTTGGTAAGTGATAGTAAACACCCTAATAATCATCCAATTTATTCAATTGATGAGAACCTTGGTTCTTGTATGTTCCAATTAAGTGATGAGGTTGAAGGAGTTTTACAAGTACATAAATATATTCCAGATCAGATAAAGGAAGAAGAACCAGATGGCTTATGGCAGATGTATTTTGATGGTTCATCAAGTAAGGATGGAGCAAGAGCAGGAGTGTTATTGATTTCAGTTGGAGGTGAGATCATTTCTCTTATGTACAAGTTGGAATTTAAAACAACCAATAATACTGTTGAGTATGAGGATTTGATTCTTCGATTAAGAACAACAAAATACTTGGGTATTCAAGAGCTTGCTGTGTTTGGTGACTTCGAATTAGTAATTCAGCAAGTAAAGAATGTTTACCAGGTAAAGCAATATTTATTGAAAGTTTATAGAAATGAGGTTTGGGATTTAATAGAAAATTTCTTTATAGATTTTAATATAACTTTTGTTCCAAGAGAATATAATGAAATAGCTGATTCCCTAGCCTTAGCAGTAGCTTATTTTAAGGTTCCAAAAGTGACACATTTAAAGTATCCAATTGATGTGAGATACAGACCATCTGTTCCATATGACATTAAACAATGGAAAGTTTTTTATGATGATCAGGAGATAAAATAATTTCTGGAGTTAGTAGGGGAATTCTCAAATGACTTAGTTGATCAAGAACATGATTTTGAATTAATAGAAAATGAACCTTGTATAAATGATTCAATAATTGATCATAAGATTGTTGAATTAAAAGGAAATTTCATTCCTAAGGGACTTGTTCCACTTGAGAGGTTGTTTTCAAATGATGATACTTTGTCGAAGCCCACCTTGCAGACCAATGAAGAAAATATTATAGATTATAACATTGGTTCTGAAGCTAAACCTAAAATGATCAGAATGTTAGAATCACTATCAGAAAAGGAACATAAAAAATATATTAGATTGTTGAAAGAATTCATCGACATTTTTGCTTGGTCATATCAAAATTTAAGAACTTATGACACTAGCATAATTCAGCATAAAATTCCTTTGAAACCAAATACTAAGCCTTTTAAACATAAACTTATAAGGCTTAACCCAACATTGCTGCCAGTAATTGAAAAGGAGGTAAAGAAATTATTAGATGCAAAAATTATTGTACCCTTGAGATATTCATCATGGATTGCAAATTTGGTGCCTGTACGTAAGAAAAATGGAGAAATAAGGATTTGTGTTGACTTCCGCAACTTGAACAGATCTTGTTTAAAAGATAATTAATCGTTACCTAAAATTGATCATATTTTGCAGAGAGTTGTAGGATCTCATAGAATTTCAATGATTGATGGTTTTGCTGGTTATAACCAGATTGTAGTACAGCCTGAAGACAGAGAAAAAACAACATTCACAACTCCATGGGGGACTTTTATGTATGATAAAATGACTTTTGGGCTTATGAACGTAGGTGCTACTTTTCAGAGGGCTATGGACATAGCCTTCATAGGGGAGAATGAAAAATTTGTAGTAATATACCAAGATGATATCACAATGTTCTCTAAGTTTGATGAATATCATCTGAAACATTTAAGACATGTTTTTACTAAGTGCCAAAAATTTGGTTTGTCATTAAACCTAAAGAAGTCTCACTTTACTATGACAGAAGGTAAGTTTTTAGGGCATATTGTTTCTGCTGAAGGAATCAAAATAGATCCAGAGAGAGTAAAAGCCATCTTAAAAATTACTATTCCTAGAAATAAAAAGGAGATTCAATCTTTCATTGGAAAAATCAATTTTTTAAGATGGTTTATTCCTAATTTCACAGAAATTATCAAACATATCACTGAGATGCTCAAGAAGGATAGGGAGGTTAAATGGTCAGATCAAGCTAGACAGTCATTTGAAGTAATAAAGCGTGCATTGATAGAAGCACCAGTATTGACAGCTCCCGATTATACAAAGGATTTTGCAATTTTTTCATTTGCATCTAAAGATACCATAGTTGTTGTGTTATTGCAAAAGAATTCCAATGGCTTGGAACAACTAATTTATTTTTTTTAATAAAAAATTAAGAAATTGATAGCTTAAATATAATACAATGGAAAATCAAGCCTATGCATTAGTTAAAGCTCTCAAATTTTGGCATATGTTCCAAGTTCAGCAGTGAAGGAGATTTTAGGACAACCTGACAGTGAGGGAAAAAGAGGTAGATGGATAACAAAGGTTATGGAATATGATGTGTATATTAAACCAAAAAAATTGGTGAAAGGCCAGGGCTTAGCTAAGCTTCTAACAGAATCAAATTGTCAGGTATTAAATCTTCATTTGATGGTAGAAAATTCAGAACAAGATATGGCAACAGAATACACTAAGCAACAGATTTATAGCAGGTATGGTGATTTTGTTTGGTATAAAGACATTGTATATTTCCTTTTATACTTACAATGCCCTCTAGAATTGAATAGAAATGAATGCAGATCATTAAAAATTAAAGAAATGAAATACGTTTTAATAGATCAAGTCTTGTACTAAAAAGATCTTGGAGGAATATTGTTGAAATGTTTGGAAAAATTAGAAGTTGATATTGTTACTGCTGAATTTCATAGTGGAGTATGTGGTGGGCACAAGTATTGGAAGGAAACTGCATTTAAAATCCTAAGAGCAAGATATTATTGGCCTACTCTTTTCTCAAATGTGTATCATCAGGTTAGATCATGCGTGGAGTGTCAAAAGTTTAAAGGTAAGTATAAACTTCAGTCATTACCCTTGAAGCCTATAACAGTAAACTGTCCATTTCAGTAGTGGGGTTTAGATTTCATAGGTGAAATTCATCCTCCTTCTAGTGGTCAGCACAAATGGATTTTAACTGCCACTGATTTTTTCACTAAGTGGGTGGAGGCAATTCCCACAAGGAGAGAAACTGAACAAGTCATAATTAATTTCCTTCAAAAAAATATTCTTAGCAGATTTGGATGCCCTAGGAAATTAATTGCTGATAATGCTCCTGCTTTTAAATAAAAAAAGATGATGAAATTTTGTGAAGAAAATAATATTAGCTTGAAACAGTCCACACCATATTACCCATAGGGTAATGGATTAGCAGAATCTAGTAATAAAAATATTGTGAATAGTATCAAGAAAATGTTATTTGAAAATAAAAGGACCTGGGATACCAAATTAAAATTTGCTCTTTGGGATGATAGAGTAACTATAAAGAAGTCAATTGGGACATCCCTTTTTCAATTGGTATATGGAGTTGATGCTTTGTTTCCTGTTCAATTAGCTTCTCCAGTAATTAAATTCCTGCAGGAAATAAAAGAAGAACCTGATGATATAAGAAGAAGAATGTTTCAGATAATCCAATTGCAACAGGAGAGAGAAACCATTGAAAATATAGATGAGATGCACAGAAAAAAGATGAAAACAAGTTTTGATAAGAAAATTAAAAAGGATGTCTTTGCAGTGGGTGACCTTGTTCTCAGGTGGGATGCACAAAAGGACAAAAAAGGAAAGGATGGAAAGTTCGATAATTTGTGGATAATACCTTTTACAATGATCAAGATTCTGGGAAATAATACTTTTGTTCTGCAGAACTTAAATGGTGAAGAAATTACAGGTCCAGTGAATGGACGTTTTCTAAAGTATTTCAACACATATTGAGTGGCAGAAGGCCATTGTACATATTCATTATATATATCATTTTGGTTTCATGAATAAGACACCAGCCCAATAAGATAAAAAATTATGACTTTAGCAGATTTCAGAAGGCAAAGGTCAAAATGTTCTTAAAGCCTCACAGGGAGAGCTTTATCCTTAGCCAGAGCCAGATATTATCTCTATTGTTGTTTTTCATATTTACCTTAGAGATTTCATTTTATTTTTTAAGTGTTTTCATTTGATGGTCATAATCTTTGTTTTACCATATATTTTTTTGGAAATTTATCCTAAATCTTTACCCTAGCTTTCTTTTATGAATTTTATTATGTTTTCTTTTCAAAACCTCAATAAGGGCTCAAATCATTTATCTATCAAAGGTTATAGATTCGTTTTGAAGAAAAGCATATTATGAAGAAAAGTACATATATAATTTTGCTTATAAACTGGCAGCATACATAAAAATTAAAAAATTGCAGCGCTACTAGTTGCCAGTTTGATGGGATTCATGATATGAATTTTTGGTTATTATAATTATGGGGTGTAAGTACAAGCTAAGGTTTGTACATAGGTGGCAGTATCTTCATTAAACGTGTATTCAACTCCATACTTCATCATAATGACATGGGTTTGTGCTGTACTATATACATACATATAATATATATGGATTGAAGCCATATTCATTGTAGCCACATGTTCTGGAGTAAGGGTTTGGTTTTTAACACAGGATGACTAAAAATAAAATACCTGGAAGATTTTTATGCAGGATTGAACCTAATAATCTATAGTGGGTTCATGAATACCCTAGATCAGCGAAAATGATGCAAGATGCTGGTTGGTTTCAATTTTGTGAAAAGTTGCAGGGGCACAATGAACAGGTAACTAGGGATTTCATAAAAAATTACAATGATGAAGTTATTTGGTTTGAAGATTTACAGATAATAGTAAATGAAGAAACTATAACAGAGGCCATTGGGGTATCGTCTAAAGGAGAGAAATGGTTCAAACAACAATCATTTGAGGTCGATTTCAACAAATATCTTTTGCCAGGGTTTGAAAAGCTGGATTTGAAGAATAGTATACATGTTAGGGTGAAAAATCGAAGTTGGGTAACACTTCCGTGAGAATCAGGTGCCCAACTAACATAGCGGGAGTTATTTGGCCGAATAAATATATATCTTCTGTCGAATAATGATGTTATACGGATGAATAGTTATAGTTATTCGGCCAAATAATGAATCCTTTATTCGGCCGAATAACGGATCCTTTATTCGGTCGAATAAAATTTAACAGTAACCATTTAATTTGATGGAACAAATTGCTGAACGGTAATTTTTATCGTATTTTCAATAATTATTCGATGGAATAATATTTTACCATATAAGGTCAGCTGCGGCCTCATTTACGTTGTTTTCCCTGCAATGATTTGTCGTCGTCCTATTGCTCCCGCCACCTGTCTTGTCTCATCTCACCACCCGTCTCACCACCTGTCTCATCCTCCTCCACATCACCTAGCCATCTGACGTGTACATGTGCCATCCTGTCACCCCTCTACCTATCTGGTTTCCTCTTGGCATGGAGGTTTGTTCATGGAGGTCGATTGTGGAGGTTTGTTCGACATGGAGGTCTGTTTGTGGAGGTGTACATGGTTTTCTCGTGGTGTGGTGTTGCTGTGCTGCCGCTTGACTATGAGGTAAAGCTTGTCTAACTCTTTTATAAAGCTTGTCTAACTCTTATATAAAGCTTGTCTAATTCTTAGATTACAGATAGTTTACCTGTATTTGCATAATAAATGTTAGAATCCTATGTTATAAGTAATAATAAGTACTAAGCTAATACTATGTAATATAAAGGAAATGGTTTTAACTATGATAAAGCATGTAGATTTTTTTTCCATATCTATTCAATTACAAGCAATGCACTATCATGTTCACTTGTTATGGTATTACAACACTAGTAAAGTAAGCATAATAAAAGAACTGTCATAGTGATATCTGAATAAGGACCACATAATCTTTGTTAAGTCATCATTATAGTACTCTTATCAGATCTATACCATTAAGCTATTATGGAAATATAGTGTTGTAATTAGAGTTGAACAGCTCTGTACATTTGGACATAGTTGAATAGCTCTGCCCATTTGGACAGATGTATGTTCTGTACACACTAGTCTATACATGATTACCTTTATATATTACATAATTAGTACAGAGTAATAGCAGTATAGCTTAGCTTATGTGCTTGTTTCATATTACACATGATAAACAACGGTAACCATTCTATTATGTTCAATGATTCCACCTATTGTATTCTTGTAATCTCTAAGCTCATAATTACAATGGTAGTAAGCTAATGTAATACAAGTGATTCCACTACTGGTTATGATGGTTGCAGTTATATAGTTTCCCTAATCAATACAGGTTAGTTATAAGCACAACATAAGTTCATAGAATAGAGTGTATTCAAAGCTTATATCGGTATAAGTAACATAGTGTTAAATATACCTATGTTTAATAGGAGGAGTTACAAGGATATTCAAGCTTACATGGTTAGAATCCATGACTTGAACTATTCCCATAGATAACACGTGGTTAACAAATCCAATACAAATGAGAAACAAGATTAAGTGTTCATAGTTAAGCATAGTGTAATAGAACTCCCTAAGTAGTATATTATGCATAATATACAAATATATGAAACTATAATCATACTAGTATTAAATCTTATGCTTGGAAAAATCCCAGTTATCATAGATAGAACCGTTCTAAGAGGGGCTAGGATAGGAGCCATTCTCCCTAAAGGGCCGCCATCGTATAGTTTATATTGAATAAAATCCCAGTTTCACCCGATTCCAATAGATACAAATGGCCAGGGCCTACATTCCACTTCCCCAGTTTTACAACAACCTCAAAAGAAAACTCTCGGCCTCTATGCACCCATAAATAGCATATTGTAGCTGATATACACGTTGAATTTCTGCCAATTTGAACATAGTTGAATAGCTCTATCCAAATGGACAAAGTTGAACAGCTCTGTCCATTTGGACATAGCTGATTGCAAAAAAAATTAAAAGAACATATGAAGCACTATTGATATAAGATCTTAGATTTTGAATTTGGCTTTAAGTGTAATAGCTATTTTAAATGATTTTAATTAAACAAAATTTAACATAAAATTTGAAATCTGTTAATGTTTTTTCTTTTTCTATATTTTTTAATTAGCTTATCATTATTCTCTATGTACATGAAAATTTATAGAATATTTAGATAGCTTTGTCCAAAAAAATCCATAACTTTTTAATTAGCTTATTTTTATTCTCTATGTACATGAAAATTTATAGAATATTTAGACAGTTCTGTCCAAAATAATCAATGGTTATTTAGGCTTAAATAACTCCACCAGAGAAAAGATCCATGGTTGGGGTGTCCAAATGGACAGAGCTGGGGGTGTCAGAAAATTAGATGTTTTATGTCATGAAAACTAAGGGAACTAGGGAGTTAATGGACTGCAGAGCAGGGGTTGTTACTACGTAGGCTAAGGTATCTGTGGGGTTTTGGTGGGTTATGCAATGATTAATTCATGTCACCATTAATGTAGATGCAGTATGTAGCATCTCTAAATGAGATTTAAGACTGCACAGGTTGCAGCTTTGTCCAAATGGATAGAGCTGATTAGCTCTGTCCAAATGAACAGAGTTAATGAGCTGTGTCCATTTGGACAGAGTTGAAAAGCTCTGTCCAAATGGACAGAGCTGATCAACTCTGTCCAAATGGACAGAGCTGATCAACTCTGTCCAAATGGACAGAGCTGATCAACTCCCTAAGTAAACAATTTATTTCTGTATGTTTTTTCATTGGTAGGGGACATGATTTCAAAACCTTTTCATTTTACTTCTTTCCTAAGTTACAACTTCAGCTGTAGTGTAATAACTATATAGTTTTGTCCATAAGCTCTACTACTTGCTTTAGTCCATACAACTACTAGCCAAAGTATAAGTCCCATGGAACTTTATGAATATCTAGTCCATGATGCATTGCATTAAGTTCCATTGCCATTTCATGCTTTTCCGAAACATAGAGAGAAAAGGTTAGATAGAGAAAGGCAAGTTTAAAGAAATAATTGCTTTATCTTCTTATGGGGATGGAGACCAAAACAAACAGAAGTGTAACGTAAAATGATAGAGATAGGTTGGACTAATGGGGGTAATCCATAGGTGTATGTAGTCAGTCCCTAGATTCTCTCCTTATTCCAAGTTGAAATCTATATGTCCTTGCCATTTGATGTGATACATCCATGAAATCACAATAGCTAATTGATAGCTATCAGTTGATTCTCTACCCTTACTCTTCATTGCTTTATACAACCAAGGGCACTAGGATATATAATTCATTGTAACACTTCTAGATCCCAGAAGAAGGGAAGTGGAAGTATTTAAAGTTGAGAAATGAAGAGAAGGAAAGGAATGCCAGATATCTATTGCGAGATTATGTCAATTCGATCGAGACTGGGACGTAGAATAATCTAGAAATACTTTCTCCCTATGAGATTCAGGGATGAGCTAGCTGATTCACCTACGATATAAGTTCAGTTGAAGAAATAGAAGCTCTATCTATATTTAATAGTGATTCTCTCACTAACAAATATATAACGACTAGGTGGCTAGTAGCTAGCAGTAGTGTCTGTCTGTAGAGTAGGTAAGTACTTGCACTTGCCTTAGACTATATTTTATACTTAGAAAAACGTAGTTCATGCACATGCAGTTAAAGAACTATTAAATAATATTAGTGATATCTAGGTCCTTATTGAAATCTTAGTTTTTATAGTTTCTAGGTCTTTGAAGTTGATTAATTAACATGTAGAAGGTTAGGCCCTTAGTGATTGAGGAATTACGTCTCTTGAACCTCAGGCCTGGATATTTAGGCCTGACACACTATCTCCCTGCATTTTCACCTCTCGACTTGCAAAATTATTTAATGGATCAGCATGTTTGGCTTCAAATTACTCTACGTTTCAACCTTCGGCCTCTGAACCAAAACAAGTTTATGGCATGTGCCAGGGTCAAAACGTTATACAGCGTGCCTAGTAACCATCATATACCAGTGTATTTAGTGGATTCAGGGATCTTCCTTATCATGAAGAAGCCTCACCGTCTTTATATATGTTATTTCTCCATACCACCTTTGTTTTTCTATTTATATTTCATTGAAATCTTAGTTTTAATAGTAGCTAGGTATTTGAAGTTGATTAATTAACATGTAGAAATTGATATTTGTGTAAACTTGTAGATATCATATCCAATGGAAAGAGAGCATCCTTTGAGATAGAAGTGTAGGAGGTCATCACATTCTTCGGGAGTTGGTGTTCGAAATGAAAATTGAATATTGTCGACTTCACCTCGGGACTCAAGCTTATTGTATAGTTCACATTCATTTGATCATCGACGTGGAAATAGTGGTAGAGATGATTACCCTTTATCATCTATGGGTGAACGTGGATCTCGACCTTCTGTACGGGAGACAAGTGTGGAAGTAGAGCAAGGTTCACAAGAGGCTCGTCATCCTACATAGGGTGGCGAAGGTCAAGGAAGGACGCAATATGTCCAACTAGATGAGGGTTGTACGCCCATTACAACATATCCATCAGATTTACCGGATGAGATTCCATGGGAAAGTGGTCTTCAACAAATGACTCTTGAAAGTTGTAGGGCTCACTATGACAAGCTGCAAACTGATCTTTCTAGTTTGGATCTTGCTCCAGAGAATGAACAAATTATAGAGATGGTTTTGCAATCTTTACAAAAATTCATTGAGTTATATGAGGATCTTGGACCAAAAATAGATGGTTTTGTTGTCTTGATGCAAAGAAAAAAGGCATAAGTGATGGGTCCAGACAAGTGGGTTATTGTGAAGGAGAGGGTGACTACAGAACATGCCAACTCAATGTTCAACTTCAAAGAGGGCCTAAAGGAGAAAGCATTGAAAGTGCAATATTTTAAGCACCCTGAACTTGCACATTTTTTATATGATCGGTTTATTGCAGCCTATGGTCGGTTGCCATGGAACGATGAGGTTCCTAATTATTTTGCTAGGTTTTTTTATGCTGAATTTGTTTTAGGAATGAAGCCAGACTATACTGATATTCATTTCGAGATTTATGGAGTTGGAAAGGGGATGATATGCAATCGAAAAGGTTTCCTTAGAGATCCTAGTACTCTTCGACCTCCACCTTCAATATCTTGTCCACCTAGGCTTGTGACTTACAAATCAGAGATGGATCCCACATCACAAGTTGGGACAACTGCAAGGCATAATGTTGCCTAAGGTTTGACTTCGGCATTTGTAGGAGTTGATGTTGGATTGAGTTGAGAGAGGGCTTGAGCCACTATTTGGAAAAAATTTGTTTACAAAACAAATGATGAGTTAGATTGTATGGGCATTGAAGATCTAAAGGCCTATGCCAAGCTTTGTCATAATATAGCTTTGGATAGAATATCTAATGACACGTCAAGTATAGGAGAGGTTTGTGTACTTCCAATCTATTATTTTTATTTATTTATTTTGAATTAAACTTTTTGTTACATTATATCTATGTATGATAAATTATTTTTTGATGTATAGTAATAAATACGTTACATAAATGTTTATTGTTTTTAGTTTTCTCAATTGTTAAATGAACATAATTTTAGAGTCTCCACTAGTCAAAATGCTGGAAATGTAGAAGAGCATATTGGATAGGTATATTTAAAATTTACACATTTATATTTATGTTTGAAAGATTTTTTTTTTTTAATAAATTTAACTATGTATCTTATTGTTAATTTGACTTATTTATGTAGTTTTCATTAGATTCAAACTTTTTAGATGATTTTCCATCTATTGTCAGCTAATGTTTTATTTTTTTTTGTTTTTTAAGTTAATTGCTAAGATTAATATTTTTTGCTTTTACTATGATTTATCTATTAACAAAATTTAAATTGTAAGGGAAGAGAACATATTGAAATTGGAGGTGAAGATATAGGTT
Organism: Pseudotsuga menziesii; assembly: GCA_001517045.1. NCBI lineage: Eukaryota > Viridiplantae > Streptophyta > Pinopsida > Pinales > Pinaceae > Pseudotsuga > Pseudotsuga menziesii. The sequence goes on along the minus strand of LPNX010710200.1, from coordinate 251,110 downwards.
CTTTGATGGATGTGGATATTGGCATCGAGGTAATTTTGTTCATAATTGAATTGTTCTTTGATATATATGTTTAAATAGTTTAAATAATGTTTGACATTTGTAAATTGCTTTTATATATGTTGAAGCTTGGGTCTCTTTGATCTTTTCGAGGCAAAGGAAAGATTCCATTGGACGATAGTGTTGGAATTGTAAGTTTAATATTTTATTTTTTTGAATTTAGTTTAAAGTAGTCTAAATAATTTGAAAGATTTATAAATTGTTTTTATATATGTTGTAGCTTGGGTCTACTCCACCTTTTAGAGGCAAAGAGAAGACTCTGTTGGATGATAGAGAATTGGAGGTAATTTTGTTAATAATTGAATTGTTCTTCGATACATTAGTTTAATGTTTTAATGTTTTGATTTTGGTTTAAAGTTCTTTAAATAATTTATGATATTCATAATATGTTTTTATACATGTTGCAGATTGTTACGAGTCCAAGGGAAGACCCTAGTCGAGGATATTGGCGGACTTCCATTTAGAGAATTATTTATATTATTATTTTTATGTAGATATATATAATGTAGTTGATTTGGACATGGGGGAGCTTAATTTTTGGATTATATACATGTACTTTGAACTCACATGTACATAATTTTTGGATTATATACATGTAAATTGAATTCACATGTACATGATTCTTTTTTTGGATTATATACATGTTAACCCAAATATTCCCCACATAGATCTCTATGGTGTACACCACCCAAGGACACCACCTCACAACACTCATTTCACTCCATAAGAACTTCCATGACCTTCCATTTGACCCCCACACCTCCAAAAGAGCCTAAGGATGAAGAAAAGGGCTAAAAACCCCCAAAAAGAGCCCAAAATAGACCCCCAGGAGCTAAAGCCCTCAAAAAGGGGCTAAAACCTTGAAAAAGGCTAAAGTTAGGGAGAAAGGGGCTTAAGGCCCCAAAAAGGGGCTAAAGCCTTGACCAAGGGCTTAAAACCCTAAAACCCCTTGGAAAAACTATAAAAGGAGGGTGGGGGGTCACTCTCAAAACATTACTCCCTTGCATACTGTTATGCTTCCCAAGTGGATGCCTTGAGACCATTTGCCTCTCAAACCACCCACACTCCCTCTCATCCATCTTCCCTTCGAGCCATAACTCCCCCATTGCCAAGAGAGAGGTGCTTCTCCAAGCTAGGGCATGGTGTCCCATTTCCACCAAGAGGTATAATTTTTGTTTTATTTTGTTTATTTGAGTTTTTCTAACATCTAGTTGCTTGCAGGTTTATGGCCTAACATGTTCTTGCAGGTCTCCATTGTTGTATGTAGGGTCTCGGGGGTCTTTAACCCATAACCTCGTGTGCAGAGGGGTTCCATATTTGTTTTTATTTCTGTCTAGTTTCATTCTCGCTTTTCTTTTCTGTATTTCCACACAGGAACCTACCCTTCCCTTCTATAGATGGAAGGGAGCCACTCTTTCCCTGTAACAAGGAGAAATCCTTGATACAATACATGTACATTGAACTCAAATGTTCATGATTGTTTTTTTGGATTATATAAATGTGCATTGACCTTAGATATTGTTGTTTGCATTATATACATGTATATGTAAAGGTTAGGAATGTCAGGAAGTTTTGATAAGTGAAAATATATGAATGTATGTAAATTATTAAATTTATGTATGTTTTTTGTTGAGAAGTTGGGAGTGATAGAAATGTTATGAAGTTTTGACAGGTGCAATCTAATGTTAATAATGAATATATGGAGAATGTTAATGTTAGTAGTGAATGTTGGAATGGGGGAATGTTAGGAGTGAGTGTTTTGATAGGTGCAATGTTAGGAGTGAATGTGGGAATGGGGAAATGTTAGGAGTGAATGTTAAGAATGAATATATGGGGAATGAATATGAGAATGTTAATGTTAGGAATGTTAGGAAGTTAATGTTATGAAGTTTTGATAGGTGCAAATATATGAATGTTTGGAATGAATGTTAAGAATGAATGTGGGAATGAGGGAATGTTAGGAGTGAATATTTTGATAGGTGCAATGTTAGGAGTTAATGTTTTGATTGGTGCAATCTAATTTTAAGAATGAATATATGGGAAATGTTAATGTTAAGAATGAATATATGTGAATGTATGAATGAATATAAGAATGAATATATGAGGAATGTTAATGTTAAGAATGAATATATGGAGAATGTTAATGTTAGGAGTGAATGTGGGAATGGGGGAATTTTAGAAGTGAATGTTTTGATAGGTGCAATGTTAGGAGTGAATGTGGAAATAGGGGAATGTTTGGAATGAATGCTTTGATAGGTGCAATATAATGTTAAGAATGAATATATGGGGAATGAATATAGAAATGTTAATGTTAGGAATGTTAGGAATGTTAGGAAGTTTTGATAGGTGCAATGTTAGGAGTGAATGTGGGAATGAGGGAATGTTAGGAGTGAATGTGGAAATAGGGGAATGTTAGGAATGGATGCTTTGATAGGTGCAATCTAATGTTAAGAATGAATATATGGGGAATGAATATGGAAATGTTAATGTTAGGAATATTAGGAAGTTTTGTTAGGTGCATTGTTAGGAGTGGATGTGGGAATGGAGGAGTGTTAGGAGTGAATGTTTTGATAGGTGCAATGTTAGGAGCGAATGCGGAAATAGGGGAATATTAGGAATGAATTCTTTGATAGGTGCAATCTAATGTTAAGAATGAATATACGGGGAATGAATATGGAAATGTTAATGTTAGGAATGTTAGGAAGTTTTGATTGGTGCAATGTTAGGAGTGAATGTGGGAATGGGGAATGTTAGGAGTGAATGTTTTGATAGGTGCAATGTTAGGAGTGAATGTGGGAATGGGGGAACATTAGGAGTGAATATTTTGATAGGTGCAATGTTAGGAGTGAATGTGGAAATAGGGGAATGTTAGGAATGAATGATTTGATAAGAGCAATCTAATGTTAAGAATGAATATATGGGGAATGAATATGGAAATGTTAATGTTAGGAATGTCAGGAAGTTTTGATAGGTGCAAATATATGAATGTTTGAAATGAATGTAAGAATGAATGTTAAGAAATGTTAGGTGCAAATATATGAATGAATATTAAGAAATGTTAGGAATTTTTGATAGGTGTAAATATATGAATGTATAAATGAACGTAAGAATGAATATAGGGGAATGTTAATATTGAGAATGAATATATGGGGAATGTCAATGCTAGGAGTGAATGTGGGAATGGGGAAATGTTAGGAGAAAATGTTTTGATAGGTGCAATGTTAGGAGTGAATGTTAGCAGTAAATGTGGGAATGTTAGGAGTGAATGTTTTGATAGGTGCAAATATATGAATGAATGTTAGGCAGTTTTAATAGGTGTAAATATATGAATGAATGTTAAGAAATGTTCGGAATGTTAGAAAGTTTTGATAGGTGCAAATATATGAATTTTAGGAAAGGTTAGGAATGTTAGGAAGTTTTTATAGGTGCAAAACATATGAAAGTATGTATTATTAAGTTAATGTATGATTGTAGATGTAGTGTTGAGAAGTTGAGAATATTAGGAATGTTAAAAAGTTTTGATAGAAATATTTTTTATTACTAAGGTAAAATTAGCAACTTGATTTTGAATTTTAATATTTTTAATACTAAGGTAACGTTATCAATTTAATTATTATATTTATTTTATGTTCCTTACAAGAAAAGAAAAGGACAACTACAAAGTTGCAGTAGTGAGGAAACTACAAATAGAATTCCTATATAACCCCCGAGGTGTTAAAGAAAGGTGATGAAATGAATACAGAAAAACAAAAAGAAAGACTTGTAGAGTTACATGGAGAATTCAAAAAGTTAAGGCCCTCCATGTTTGATGGAGAATTTGAGGAAGCAATAGAATCTTGGTTGTTAAATATGCTTCGTGGTGGAAGGAGGCTAAGAGTGTCAATAACATACGTAGTAAAGAGTTGAGCTAGAATTTTTTTTTAAAACTATTGAAAAAATGTATATGTCATAACGATATTATGATGAGAAAGCCCAATAATTCAATGATTTGAGACTAGGATTGTTAACCAAGGAAGAATTTGTAACCTAGTTTGTAAATTTACAACGCTATGTACCATACCTAAGAGTTGAAAAAGCTAAGGTATACAGTTTTATCAATTGTTTACCCCCATTGTATAAGGAAAAGATTATGTTTGAAATTCCTCAACAATGGATGAAGCAATTAGAAAGGCCTAGTTGTGCTACCATTTGTTTAAACAAATATCCAAATTGAGTAGAAGTTGGAAAAATTAGAAAAAAAATCAAAAGATCGATCAACGTAGGAAATGATTTAAACCCTCACCTTTTGGAAAAGGAACAAGAGGTCATACTGATAAAAATTACAAAAGGCAAGGTTCAACCAGTAGAAATGGGGTAAAGGGTATCCAAAATTCTAGTTGAGGACATGGAATAGTAACCCGTAAGCATGTTACAACAAGCTTCTATTGTGAATGACATAGCCAAGAATATCCCTATAGTTAATGTTTCTTTGGAATATCGGCAGGTGGACCATCAATCCACCATGTTGGAAGTAGAAGGTAAAGTTTTGAACATACATGTTTCTATACTTATCGATTCATGGTCTAGTTTAAGTTACATTGCACCAAAAGTAGTTGAAAAGTGTAAACTTAGTAAGGAAAAACAAAAAAATGCATGGTTGGTATAGATGGCAACAAAGGTAAAAAAGAAAGTTATGGAGATAGTTAAAAATTTGTTATTAGTTTTTAATGACTTGGATACCTCAGTTAATTTAAATATACTTCCCCTAGGATCTTATGACATTTTGATAGGTATGGAATGGCTAGAATCTCATAAAGCTGTTATCGACTATTTGCATAAAATTTTTAGTAGTGTGGATGAGGAGGATAAGTATCATACAATGAATGAAATTTATAGACCTTTTATCTACATGAAAAATTTTAGCACTACAACGTAAAAAATGTATTAGGAAAGGGTGTCAACTTTATGGCATCAAAATTAAAGAATTTGAGCCTAAAAAATAAAAATGGAATTGGAACAATTTCCTATTTTAAAGGAATTCAAAGTTGTATTTTGTGATAAGATATCAGTATTAACACGTAAACGATATTTAGATTTTAACATAGATCTAATGTCATTTTGAACACTAGTATCATGAGCTCCATATCAAATGAGTATCCCAGAATTAACGAAATGAACAATAAAATTACAGGAGTTACTATAGACAAATGATATATTCAGCCTAGTGTATCTCCTTGAAGAGCACCTGTTTTGTTCGTGGTTGTGCTAGTAATATGATAAATTGTAATGTATTATTATTGTTTACTATCGTGCATGGGTAACTTATAGTTTATGAACAGATAACCAACCATTGATGGAAGATAAGTAGAAGAATGCAAGCTAAAAAAAAATTGGCCGACGAATTTTTTTCCAGCTGACGATTTTTTTTTGTGTTTGGGTTGTAAATAAAGGTTTCGTAACGAAAAAAAATTGTTCAGTCGAATAATTGTTTAGCCGAATGATTATGCGGACGAATAACCTCTGAGACCTTAAACGTGCACAATTTTCAAGTTTCTCCATTTTCGGAAGGTAAAATAGATGCCTTACACTACAAATCGACTGTCGGACTTGATACCATTAGTTTCATCATTGAATCTACTTTCCGTAGGTATATATTTTGTTGTGTATAGGTGAGATCCACTATTTTTTTGTTTTTTAACATGTGTCAAGTTTCTTTTCATCTCTTTCAACATGCGGTGAAATGAAAAATATATAACTTTAAAAATACACCACCTAAAAAATTGAAAAAAATATTGTGCACTTAACTGGAGTGTCTACTTCAAAAGGGTATTCGTAGATTTTTAAATTTTATAGTCAATTGAGAGAAAAGTGGCACAACCAAACACATGTTGAAAAAAGACAAGGTTTCCCCATTGATCGAATTCAAATAAATATTATGATTAGTGTATAGATCCGTTGGTTACAAAATTATAGTCAACACAATATTATATTGTGTGTAGATTGTTGTAACATATTTTGTTTTTGCAAAACAAAAGTTTAACAATGATTTTAGGGGCGCAACCAAACATGTATATTTTTTAGTCCTTTCATTTTGTAAGGACACACTGTCAAATTTTTTCTGAAACAACATATCAAATATCAATAAAAAAATTGAAAAAATTATGAATAGAAAGCTAACATAATTCTATAAAAGTTTTTTTNTATCACTTTCGTTCGCCCAAAGTTGAAAAACATGAAAAAATCAAATTTATTTTCTCATAAGACCCCCCAAAATAGACACCCATCTTCATGGATTCACCCATTACGAAGTTGAAACCTATGTGGAAAACACCTTTGGAGATGATCCAAAACTATATAACATGTGAGGGCTGTTATGACAGAGTCCTGAGGTGTCATTTACGTTTTCTAATGCATCTCAGTGGAGAGAAGAAAATAAACTTTCCCTAATATCTCTTAAAAAGTATCCAAAAAATGATTGCAAGGGTTCATAGCCATGAAGAACATACATTGTGTTCTCTTTTCTACGAGGGGCTAATCAAATTGTTAATTGTTTTTCATTTAAAGAAAAAGGGGAAAACGTGGAAGGAATTTGTCTTTGAATCTAGTTTTGATGCAGAGAAGGAAACTTTAAAGGAAGATAACCAAATAGAGCAAGAGCAAGAGGAAACCCTAGGTAATGTAGACAACCAAACAGAGCAAGAGGAAACCCTAAATGCAGACAATGATGGGTTAGCAGAGAAAGAGCCACAAGTGAATGATGAATTATTAGAAGCATGTGTTGTTAAGCCAGTAAAAGATTTAAAGGGTAAGGCTATGGATTCGAGTGTTAGGCCTAGAAATCGACTAAGAAGAAAACTTGAAATCGAAGCTAGCCCAAATCTTACAGAGGACAATGAATTGGTTATTATATAGAAATCAATAAGCAATGACAAGATTCAGCCAGTAAATGAAGAGCAAGTTTATGAAGGTAAATCATTTGTGGAATTACAAGGAAGGGCTGAACATATTCCAGAAATATTTTGCACAGGAAAGCAAAATTATGATAAGGAGGAAATAGATACAGGTCTAGTGTCTATACAAAAATAAGATAGCATGAGGGATGAGGGATAAGGATGAATTAGTTCCCATTCCATAATTGACACAAATAAAGAAATTCATGTAATTTTATAAAAAACATAATGAATACTTGCATGAGTTGAATGAAAATTTAATTCTTTGAAATAAAAGGTTGCGAGAGGATTTAGAAGATAAGGAGGTTGATTATCAGAAATTGGTTTATATTTCCAAATATATACTGAAGAAGAAAAGGGCCTTACAGGATTAGTATGAGAAATTTTTGGATCAAAATAGAAAGCTGCAGAGTAAGGAGCTGAACCAGGATGCTAAATATACTAGGTTACAAAAAAGATCACAGGTCCTTCATGATATGACCTTATTAGATGAAGTTTCTAAAAGTCTTCGATATGAGATCTTAATTAGTATCGAGTCAGTAGAATTGACAGATAATAGATAAGGTTATTGTATTTTGTCCACATGGCAGTATTAAGTATTTGTGTAAATCTTAAACTTGAAGACCTACTTTAAATAGATTTTCTATTTTTAGTTGTTCGAGATCCATAATTTAAGGATCTAGAAACCTTGTTAGTTTTTGAAAATTAGTTGTATATATGAAAGAACCAAGAAATAAGAAGGGGTTGGAATCGGAGATGGGAATCCAGTTTTGATATGTACTGTAAGACATAAAACTCTTTGCATCTTTAATACAGAATCTACTTTGATATGATTATGATTATGAACTTCTTTTGCTTTATTTATGAATTGTATTTTTAATGATTTATTCTATGTATGGTCATCTTAAATCCATTCCATGATTCTTATGATAAATTACAGTTACCATTTAACATTAAGTGATAGAGCCAAGTTCATTTCATAAATTCATGCTCGTATTCCATCTTGTTATTGAATTTGTATTTTATTTTTTGCTTCCTATTGACGCCAAGTATTTTAAATTCATGACTCCAAATATTTTTTCTATTGTTGCACCATATTTTGCTTCCTATGTAGTGCCATGTTTTGCATCCAAAGTAACATCTTATTTTTCTACCATATCAATGCCATGTTTGGTTTCATCATTAGTGCCTCGTGTTGCATCCTTTTTAATGCCTAGTTTCACATCTCTCATTAATTTAGTTGTTTTTAGTAATTTTATGTACGAATTTTGGTCATTTTGTCACTTATCTCTCATTGTTTGGTCACTTATCTCTAATTTTTTAGTTAATAATTTAGTTGTTTTAAACCGATAGTATAATATCATTAGGGCATGGAGGAATCGAACCACCAACCTCCTGCTTGTAAGGCAAGCACTCTTCCATTGAGCTAGCATCCTTTAAGAATTTGGAAACCTAACTTATAGAGTCCTCTATAATGGTAAAAATGATCAGTACACAAATGTGAGCATCTAATGGTCAGCAAAGGATGATAGATTGTATAATTTCACAATATATGATTAAGCAGGTTATGAAATACATAAACCTTTTTTAGTAATTTTGAACAAAACTCAATTTCACTTATCTCTAATTTTTTGGTTAATATTTTAGTTGTTTTAAACCGATATTACAATATCATTAGGGCATGGATGAATCGAACCACCAACCTCCTGCTTGTAAGGAAAGCAATCTTCCATTGAGCTAGCACCCTTTAAGAATTTGAGAACCTAACTTACAGAGTCCTCTATAATGGTAAAAAGGATCAATACACAACTGTGAGTATATAATGGTCAACAAAGGATGATATATTGTATAATTCCACAATATATGATTAATAAGGTTATGAAATCCATAAACCTTTTTTAGGAATTTTGAACAAAACTCAAGAAATTGGCTTAATGGGATTGCAAAAATCACAATTCCCTAGAAACCATAAGTGTACCACTATATGAGACCTATCAACAACAATTATATTAGTGTGGATGCCAAGGATATAGTAGATAAGCATGATCATCCTAGATCCATGTATAAGTGGAGCCGCATAAGGAGAATCTAAAGAGGATGATCAACCCAATAGTTGGTGCTTCACATGGATCCTATCCACCATGGGATAAGCAAAGTTCATTCTTCCATCAAGCTAACGAGTATCAACAAGGACAAATGATTAGGATATATTGTGATGCCAATTCATAATGTTTATTCACTTCTTAGGGTGATGTTGCAGTGTTTGCACTGGGAGATCTACATGATCCCCAACAACATTGGATATAAGCATTTTCATGGGGCCATAGAGTATAGGATGAGGTTGTATTTTAATATTTTTCTTTGGAAAACCATGCATGATTTGAAACACTGGGATAAGGAATAGAATTGGATATACTTAAAAAACTACAATCATGATCGGGCATAGGACTCTACTCTATAGTCATTGTGCAGCTGTTGGAAATGGGTATAACTGCCTAAGGACTACAAAAAAAATCCATTTAAATATGAATGCAAAATATTCCATGTTAGAGGAATACTAGATGGAAGTGAAATTATTGTTTCTAACATAAAGAAACAAATAAGATAGAAATGGAAGCTCTAGGGGGATACACATGAATGCATACAAACCTATCCCTTTCAAGAATATTCCTTTCACTGAGGCAATGAGACCTTGGGGGAGAGCGGTCTCGAGATGGTGTATGATAATGTCGAGCATATAAAGAGTAATGTTGGTTGAATCCATGGCCTCTTCTCATATGTTTAGGTGTGCCCTCTGGGGTAGTACTTCTTGAAGCAGTCTTTGATTAGGATGGGGACATGTAATCTTATCAACAAAAGGACTACGACTTGATCCTCTTAACAACCTTTTGTTTGGAGGCTTGCTTCAACTTTTCAAAGTAATTTGAGATAGGTTTTGACGTGAATTCCTACTCAAGATCCTTCATGGACTTGGGATCCTACTTAAATACCTGCGACTTGGGCTCCTGCTTACAACCATGTGAGCAATCACACTTGGGATCCCCCTCAAACTTATTCGACGACTTCTACTCAATACCATTCTAGGAATTCTACTCAGTATCCTGCTTGATATTCTCTTAGGAATCACTTTGGATCTTGCTGAAGATCCTTCTAGGGCTTCTTCTCAAACTTCTTCTAGGGCTTCTGCTCAAACTCTTCCGAGGGATCCTGCTGGGACTCCTTAGAGAAAATTTCATTTATTAAATTAACAAGACAACAAAGTGCACACCATACAATTATACAACACCAAAATTTATGAAATAACATATGTTGAAGAATTCCAAGATAATATCAAAAAAAAATTATATACCTTAAAATACACTTCCTTGACATTCACAGATCATTTCAATAAAAGGGGAAAGGAAGACTGACCTAAAAATGCTAGGGGCATCACTCTAAGGAGATCGAGAATCTGGAATCCTGTGTGCCTTAACATCAACAACATCCATCTCTTTGGTTTTTTCCTCATTCTCTTTCACTAATTCACCTTCTTCCACAATTCCTTTCTCTTCCTCGATGGCTTGTTTGTCTAAAGTTTCTTTCATTGGTAATGCAATTAGTTTTTTTGCAGACAACTCACCCTCCTAATATTTGTTCTTAAGTTATTTCTTCACCAACAAAGTGAACTGAATATCCAATGACCATGCAACTGCTAACCGGGACAATACTATAACTAACAAGATTCCCCCAAGGTAGGGAGTGGAGTTGGCAAGTGAACCAAACGTTAAAATCAGAAATTGTTGAATTAGTGCCCCTCTTGACTTTCCTAATGGATTGCATACCGCATCTATTACAACGTTTCATTTAACCTATAAAATAACTAAGAATGAGATCACATATAATGAATTGAAACAATTTTCGGCAGTAAAAAATGACTTACAATGATAACAAATTCAAAATCCCAGTAAGAGGAATAGTTTGGTATTATTCCTTAACATAAGCCCTAAAACAATACTTGACTATATTCTTTTAAAAAATAAATATGAAAGTGAAAATAGAATACACATAGGCCTTGAAAACTTGAGACAAAATGCAAAGGCAATATACCTTGGTGTCCTCATCAAGAGGGATGTAAGCCATCTCTTTGCAAGGATCAAACAAACTATATTTAGCACTCTCACTAAAGATGTTTTGAAGAGATACAATATACACAGTTTCTAAAAGAGGTGTCATGCCAAATTTACCCAATAAGGGTGTGAGTGGTTCACTGTAGAGAATGAGACCAAAGAAAGCTACTCTTGTCACCAACAACACAGTAGGTGTGATGGTAGATACTATTCCCCAACCATATTTGTGGAATATAACTCTGCTTTGCAGAATATAACTCTTTGTTGCCAATGAAGGGAACAAAATTGTTAAACACTTGGGAAATAGGGATATGATGAGGCACAAGCATGGGAAAATACATTCTCCTACTAAGGAAATGCCAGATAAACACTTGGGAAAAAACGCCATTTTTTATCATAGCCCAAAACACTTATAAGAAGGAATCATGCCCATAGATATAAACCAATGAGAAAGGCAAACCTGATTCAAGGTCAATGTCCCCGTTTTTTCACTACAATGTTTTTTAGCAGAACCCATAGTCTCACATGCTGACAGCCTTCGTACCTGGAATGGGGTGAATTTTTAGATGTTGAAAGACCAATCACCCATCCATCCATAGTAATAAATTATTGTGAATCAGATACTAACCAAAGCCTTGTTTGCCATCATCTTCTTCATTAAATAAGATAAACTGTCAATAAAATGACAAGAAAACATGTTAAGAAACAAAACAACACTCTCAAATAAATCATAGATAGTCACTAGATATTTATTTGAATAATCTAGATCTAGAAAAACTTCTGCAATTATTCATACGTCAAGGTGACTGCCAATGGAAGTCCTTTTGGAACTGCAACAATGACAATGTAAACCTACAAACAAATACTTCCATTATTATTTCTCTTATTTCTCTTCTATACATTTTCATATAATACTTGGACATGACAGTACTCAAAATTTTTGTAAAAAAATACAGTTGATTTTATACAAACTATCCATTTAAGCATAATACTAACAAGATACTTAAAGTAGAACATGCTGACCTACCGCAATCGAGAAGATGTTAAAAATTTCGTTAACTGTGTCTCCAACGTTGGTCTTTCCTGCTTGAAACATGGGTTTCCCATTGGAGTCTTGTGTATTTCCTATAAAAAATATGATAAAACAAACAAAAACTACAGTCAATACAAAGTGGCAGTGCAAAACACAAATAATTTAGAGTAAATAGCCAAAGGTAGTATAGTATCACTTACCTAATCAAGAGGATGACAAAAACTACAACTTCCACTGTCAGTCGAAAATTGCCAATAAAAGTTGCAACACCACTAAGGCGGACCTATTAAGTGCTCAACATCATTAATCATTGTTGTTCTCTAAGCTTGAAACCATAAGTGCTCAACATCATTAACCATTATGAACCTAAAACCATGTCCATTTCACTAAGTGGCAAGGCATAAAATCTAGAGTGTAATTTGAAATTTTGTGTTGCAACAACACCATGTGACATCTTCCTACCCTTGCAACCTATTTGGGGCATTGACATGAATAAATTTATGGATACTTACAAAGTATACTAGTACCACAGCATTATTGGTTTTTACTTGTCCTCTCAGTTTAAATGTTCTAGACTGTGAAAATATTTTCATAGATGCTAATGAAACTATATGCATGGCTTCTTCATCTCTAGAGTTTGTTTTTGTGTCCACCAATATTTGTATCTCCCATATTTGATTTTGTTTTTTGAATTAGTCTCCGGTGACCTCAAGCACAATTTTTTTTCCAGGTTGTCCAAATAGTTCATATCCTTGACCGATATGGCTTCACTGCTGTTAGTGCCAGAAATTCTTCTCAGACTACTAAAGAACAGGCCAACACAATCTCAATAAATAAAATTAAGTAAAACATGTTTTTTAGGGTTTTGGTTGTGCAGATTGTAAACAAGAGGGTAAAAACTCATAAGGCTAAGACAAACACTAAACCATGCAACAATGAAATACTGATACGTATCATATATGAAGCATAAACCAGAACAACAAAAGCACATTACTGAATTTCATCCACAACTCACAGGAATTTCATGAGAAATAACATTAAACAGGAAATGAATTTATAAACTGAGTGATTAAACCAATCAGAAATGAAACCAGCAGATAAGATAAATAGGGCTTATAGTTTGCATATATACCATAATCAGTAATTCAAAGTACATAAGAGTTTCTGAAAATTAGCTCTAAATAGTAGCTAAAAGCCTCCCCTTGTACAAAAATTCGAACCCTTTGTCTTTCTTTACTCTTACTTTTATCTTAATCACCCAAAAACAATTAGATATCTGGAAAAACTACTTTTTAGGTCATACTACCAAATTACTTAACAAAATAAAGTCATACATATTAAACTAACTTATTTACAAATACCAACTGATAACCTCTATCATTTAAAGCATATTACAAATATTTAGTAGCCATTGCGAAAAGAGCTTTCCCTTCCAATTCTTGAGCTTTCTTCTTGTTTTCTAATGATCAACTTCTAGGTCTTCAACTCTTTTTGAAAGCTCCTGATTTTGTTGTGTTATGTCTTGAATAGTTTGTTTCAATTCTGCACACAGACTTTGTGTCTGTCTTTCCTCTTCAACGCGTCCTTAGAGACTGCAATTAACTCTTGATAATGGCTATTGACCTCCTCTAAATCCTATCTTAATCTTCTGTTAGTAGCTACTAACCCCTCATTTGTTTCATGCAGGTATTCTATCTGATACTTATATTGTTTAATACTTCTCTGAAAATTTTCATTCTATGAATCAATACACTTTCCTTCTAATACTGGATGCATTCCTTCTGGCATCCAAGGAATATTCAATTTATTAAAGAATTCTTCATCCTCCTCTTTCTTCTGTGTCATAGCTACAGGATCACCTAGAGACACATTAACTTCAAAACTGCATTGGGATGATGGTTCCACAATCTTTTCTTTCTCTGCACAAAAACTTGTCATGACTAAATGGTGCTTCATTGAATCATCTTGATGATGGTCTAAAAATACTTTCCTTCGAACCTCTTTTAACATTTTTGAGATTTTAGTTTCAGTTAAGGCTCACTTATCCTTTGAAATAATTTATTTCTTACTCTTCATCTTATTTACATCTAAACCTTCATTCTCTTCTAACTCTTCTTGGGATGAAGAATCTTCTATCACTGTGATTTTCTTCTAATCTAACTTAGGGTTTAGCAATTTTTCATATTCAATCCCAATTTATTCTTGGGTCTGGTCTTAGGTCTCCAACCTACCCAAATATCTCCCAACATGCTCAAATTTTTTCCTTGGTGTTTTATAGATGCTAGTTGAACTACCTTTCTTTTGATTCCTTGTGACATCAACCTTTCTTCAGACTATTCCTATAAATATTGTTCAGTGTCAGCCCTAGCTTCATCAATCAATGGACTTTTCTTATCTTGTGACTGTACTCCTGTAGGGACTTGTTCTTGTACTATCAAACTTTCATTGACTCCCTGATTTACTTCTTCATGAAGGCTATCTTCTACGTGCTCTAAATCTTGCATTTGACCCTTTGATATTTCATCTTCCTCAACCTCATTTTTCTATTTATTTTCAGCATTTTCATCCCTTTGTGTCACAGACTTTCCTTGCACACTATCTTATTCTATCTCGACTATGACCTTTTTCTTCAATTTCTTGACTAAATTCTATCCTTTGTTCAGCTGTCTTTTCTTTGATTGGTCTTCCTTCTCAGATTGAAACCCAGACCAGAATAGAAAATAGTCCTAGGTCTTTTCCTTATTTTGGATCATTGTACTTACGATTAACTTTATCAGACCATGATGAAATATGGATTGTTGAGTATGGTCTTGATGCTCTTTTACTCCGCTAAACATCTTTTGCAGACTCTTTAGGAAAAATAAAGGAAGGTTCATCTTTGCTTCATGATTTAGATGTTGCAAAAACCTGAAATGATATTTAAATACAGATGCATATCTTCCTTCACAAGTTACATAGCTTTGCAGAATGTTAATTAGTTCTCTCCACTCTGGTTTGAACTTCTAAATATGCACTCCTTTACCCTAGTCTACAACAACATTTGGAAGCAAGTAATTCTGTGAATCAAAGGTAAAAGGTACCTTCTTGAACCAATATTCACCTTCATCTGGAATCCATGTAGCCTCCGCTATTAGATCTCTAGTCAACTCAATCTTTAGGGTGTCAAAAGTAACTATGTCATTATCCAATCCCTGAGAAAACTTATATGAAACTTCTGTGTGATGTCCATCAATATTCTCAAAATATTTTAGCTATCCTGCTTCTGAAAATAACCTTGCATAGTTAGGGAAAGCTTGAACCCAAGACATTTCTGAGTGTTCAGCTCTATTTGTTTTCCCAATCCTCTTCATTCCAGATAATTGATCTTTAAAAGTTCTTCCTTCAGCAAAGAACTTAACATTATTCGAATATTTGCAAATTTAACACTCAATCATATGTTGAGAAAACTAAACCCTTAAGCTGAAATTTACTTCTCAAACTGATAAGCATTTTGACTCTACTGACAGAGACGATTCGACATTGGGAAAAAATTAAGTTTATGAACTAGCATTATTAGTTAATCTTAATAACTAATCCTCTGTCAATGTGAACCCAAACTCATGGAATATGACAGTAATTCACTTCATACCTATCTGAATAATGGATTCGATTGCTAATATGTTTTTCTGTCTTCCTAGGTGTCCAATTTCATTCTTAAGTCTATATTTGGCTGCCACAACAGTGTTAAATAGCTACCCTGCAAAACCCTAAATTGCCGACCTTCTTCAATCTTCAATCTTCAATCACAAACTGCCAAGTCTTACCACTATTATATTTTTATCATTTAAGCTAGAATTATATTAGGATCTTTAACTAAGAGAATAACAATCACAACAATCAAACACAAAAGACAATGAACACAATGTTTTTCCTCGGGGAAACCATAAATAGAGAAAACCCCGCAACTTCCTCAGAGATAGAATCAGCACCAAAGTAAAATCCCAAAACAGTGATCTTGACAGTAGTAGCCTCTTTCTTTCTAGCCCCAACAACTTATTCTCTCTCAGCTATGTGCTACAACTGAGTGTGAGTGAGTGTGTGATAAATAGAAAGGCTCACTCTCTATTTATACTAATTTTTGACTTGATAATAACTCACTAGGGCTGAATTATCTAGGAGAGTCTAATAACCCTAGGGACCCAGAACTGTGGGGACTTTAACCCTTGAACAATAGGAGGGTTACCCACAATGACTTGACATGACTTATTTACATTATTGAATCTCCTGATAGGAACATCGAGGCATGACATGACTCAAATACATTACAGATACTTCCTGGAATAAACATCGGGGTACAAGACATAAGATATACAAGTGAATACATTTTGAAGTTACAAATACATCAACACTCCCTCTTAACTAGGAAGGTATTCTCTCGACACAATTTATCAACACGGGTCTTCTTCTCTATATCAGCTAGATCAATGAGTTCTCATTATCTTCATCTTGATCTGGATCATCACTGCTGGATCATCTCTGCTGAATCATCATCATTTGATCTGGATCATCATCACTCGATCTGGATCATCATTGGGTCATTATCACAGTTGCTATCTCTTGATTCTTCTCGTCATAGGAAGTTCTATAGAGCCAACCCTTTTTCATGCTAGATGTACATTTACAGAGCCATTCCTTTTTCATACTGGGTGTATCATCATAGAGCTATTCCTTTTTCATACTAGATGTGGCATCTACACAGAGCTAGTCCTTTTTCATATTGGATGAGTCTTCACAGAGCTAGTCCTTTTTCATACTAGATGTTGGATCTACACATAACCAATCCTTTTTCATACTATATAAGTCTTCACAAAGCTAGTCCTTTTTCATACTAGATGTGGGATCTACATAGAGCCAGTCATTTTTCATAGTGGATAAGTCTTCACAGAGCTAGTCCTTTTTCATACTAGATGTGGGATCTACATAGAGCTAGTCCTTTTTCATACTATATATGTCTTCAGAGAGCCAACCATTTTTCATGCTAGATGTGGGATCTACATAGAGCTAGTCCTTTTTCATACTAGATGTGTCTTCACAGAGCCAGCCATTTTTCATATTGGATGTGGGATCATCACATACATCTGACAATGGAAGGAACCAATCCTATCACGATGTCACAACTCTTACATCTGACCATGGAAGGAACCAATCCTCTCACCATGTCGGAATGGAAAAACACTTACATTTGAGCATGGAAGGAACCAATCCTCTCACCATGTCAGAAAGGAACACCACTTACATTTGACCATGGAAGGAACCGATCCTCTCACCATTTCGGAAGGGCACAACACTTACATCTGACCATGGAAGGAACCAATCCTCTAACCATGTCAGAAAGGCATAACACTTACTTCTGACCATGGAAGGAACCAGTCCTCTTACCATGTCAGAAGGGATCAACATGGACTCATCACTTCCTCTTGGGAGGAATCTCGATCTAGAGAACATCAAGCTTCTCCCTGAAGTACTCAAACTTCACCCTAGCTAATGGCTTAGTCAACACATCAGCCATATGTTTGTCCATCACAACATACTGGAGCTTCACTACTCCTCTCTACACCATATCCCTGATATAGTGATACTTGATCTCGATATGCTTCGACTTGTCATGGAACACTGGGTTCTTCAACAACTTCACACAACTTTGGTTTTCGCAATATATACAAGTAGTATCTAACTAGAGATAAAATAAATTAGACAGTATCTTCCTCATCCATACTACCTCACAACTAATTAAACAAGCTGTGACATACTCTGCTTCAGTTGTACTCAGTGCCACATAGGATTGCTTCCTGCTAAACCAAGACATCACACCTGATCCCATACTGAAGTAGCACTTTGAAGTGCTCTTCCTATCGATGGCACTGCCTGCCCAATCTAAATCAACATAACCCTCTAGGTTAATCTTCTGATCAGGCTTATACTTGAGCCCATAATCAACTATACCATTCAGGTACCTCAGAATATGATTTGTAGCAATCAATTGAACATGTCTCGAATCTATTAGGAAATGGCTCAATGTGTTCACAACAAAGCAAATATATAGTCTTGTATTCGTTTAGTACATCAAGGACCCAATCATTTGATGATACATCATGGCATCAACTGAATCAGATGAAGTATCACTCAATAGCTTCAGGTTCGATTCCATAAGTGTGGTAAATTCCTTGCAGTCCATCATCCCAAATCTCTTCAGGATCTCTATTGCATACTTCCCTTGTCCAAGGAAGATTCCATCTACATTCTGCCACACCTCCATGCCTAGAAAATAATGCATCATACCCAAGTCCTTCATTTTGAACTCGGCACCAAGCTTTCTCTTCGTATCAGCAATCAACCCATCCATACCTATTACAAACAGATCATCTACATATAGTAGGAGCATCACTGGGTTTCCATCTTCAACCTTGTGGTAAAGGTTGGAATCTGCTTTACTCTTGGTAAAGCCCAAACTGGATAGAAAGCTGTCAATTCTACCATACCATGTCTTGGGTGCCTATTTCAAACTGTACAGGGCTTTCTTCAATCTACACACATGAGACTCCCTGTCATGTGTCTCAAAACCAAGTGGATGCTCCACATACACTTCCTATCCTACTATACCATTCAGGAAAGCAGTCTTGACATCCATCTGGTGTATCTTCCATTTCATCAATCTAGCCAGAGCAAGTACTAATCTGATGGAAGTGTATCTGGCTACAGGTGCAAAAGTTTCTTCATAATCTATTCCTTTTCTTAGAGAATCCACGAGCCACAAATCTTGCTTTATATTTTTCTATGCTTGATCTTGTAGATCCATTTGGAAGTCACTATAGACTTCCCCTCATGTCTTGGGACAACATCCCAAACATCATTCTTCATGATCAATTCATATTCGTTGATCATAAAATCCTTCCATTCTTTCTTTCCTGTTGCTTCTTCATGGTTGGAAGGTTCGTTATCAATGAAATCACATAATAAGGCTACATAACTGGAACAAGACCTGGTTATTTTTCTTTCTCTGTGTGATTCTTCTGGATCCCCATATCTTTCTACACCTTGGATAACTTCTTTTACCCAAGCAGGTTTCCTCTTATGAGGATTCTTCTCCTGAGGTGGATCTACAGGTTCTTGAGGTTATTCTATTTCTTGATCTTATTCTTGATATTTTTCATTCATGGTTTTGTCATGAATTCTAGGTGCTTCTATTTCTTTAGGTTCTTCAGTAGGTCTCTTTCTACATTTGTTGTAAGATGAGTCTTCATCAAATTTCACATCCCTACTAATGTCGATATTCTTGAATCCTGGGAAGTATATTCTGTAAGCCTTCAAGATTTCAGAGTATCCCACAAATATACCCTTCCTTCCTGAAGGATCTAACTTTGTCCTCTTTTCTTTCAGAATGTGTATGTACACTGGACAGCTAGATATTCTGAGATGGCTAACTTCTATATTCTTGCCAAAAAAGACTTCTTCAGGTGTATTATTCTCGAGTACTTTGTGTGGAGTACAGTTCTATACATACACCACTGTTCTTGTATCTTTTTCCCATAGATGCATGGGAAGATCTTGATCATGAAGCATGGCCCTTTTAGCTTCCATGATTGTTCTATTTTTCATTCCTGTAACTTCATTCTATTGTGGATTATATGGAGTGGTTAACTCCCTCTTAATCCCTGAATATTTGCATAAGTCTTTGAATTCATTCGAAGTGAATTCTTTGCCATTATCTAATCGAAAAATCTTCATCTTCTTTTCTATTTGGTTCTCGATCAAGGCTTTGAATTCCTTGAACTTGCTGAATACTTCATCTTTGTTCTTCATAAAGTATATCCATGTCTTCCTAGAAAAATCATCAATAAAAGAAGCATAGTATACATACCCGCTTAGTGAACTGGATGACATCAGACCACATACATAAGAGTGGATGATTTCTAAGATTCCTTTTTCCTTGGTTTCGCTACTTGGAAATTTCTTCTTTGTGTTATTTCCTTTTGCACCATCCTTTGCAAACACCATCATGTTTTGTCTTCATTTTTGGAAGACCTTAAACAGCTTTGCTTGCAAGTGGTAGTTCTCTGTAATGCACATGTGCAAGCCTTCTATGCCAAATTTCATTTGGTTCTACTGAGTCATGAACCAAAGCTTGTTCTGGTTGGCCCTTCAATTTGTATAGACCTCCTTCTTGTTCCTCAATCACTATTGCATCATCAAAATTCTTTCTCTTTGGCCACATAAGAACTTGGCCATCTACAAAAGCAACCCTCATTCCTTTTGCATCCAATGTAGATATGGAGAGGAGGTTCTTCTTTAGTCCTAGTAGAGACAATACATTTTTCATCTTCATTGACTTTCCAGAGTCTATATTATAGGAGGATTCACCACTACCTTTTATTGGATACTAGTAGTCATCCCCAAGTTTGACCTTGTGAGGTGACTCATGTTCAGATAGTTTCACAAATGATTCTTTGAATCCTATCATATGTTTGGAAGCACCACTGTCTATAAGCCAATCATTGCTTCCATGTGAGATAGTTCTTGTGAGAGTGGAGATTAGCACATATTCTTCATAACTTGAAGAATCATCACTTTCTTGTCTGATTCTCTTTGTGGAAGGTTCATCATCCTCTACAGCATGAGCATGATGTCTTCTCCTGTTTCCCTTTTTCTTCTTTGAGTTCCCTTTGTTAGGGTAGTATTTGGATATGTGACCTTTCTCATCACATGTGTAACATCTAATAGTAGACAGATCTCTTCTAGAGTGTACAATCTTACCTTTGGAGTGATTATGGTCCCTTCTAGTTTTCTTGGTGTGGGATGTGAGATCTTGATCTTCACTTCCCATCTTTTCTTCTTGAGATGCTATCCAAGATTCTTCTTGAGAGCATTCTTCCCATAGTCTGCTGAACATGACTAACTTATTTCTAGCACAAATCCCTTGAATGAAAGAGTCCCATACCCTATGTAGACCATTCAAGGTGGTCATTACAATCTCTGCATTTTCCGCTTCTTCATCTACTACTTCCAGTTGTTCCTTGATCTGAGATACCCTTGTAAACTAAGACTGAATGGTCTTTGCATTCTGGATCTTTACATTCTTCAGTTGGTTTCTCAGAGTCATCTTCCTATTTATGTTCTTCCCTTCACACAGTTTGGTTAGGGTATCAAACATAGATTTAGGTGTCTTTAGGGAGGACACATGTGGTATGAGGTGATCCTTGATTGAATCAGCAATAATCCTCTTAGCCATAACCAAATTATTCTTGTGTAAGTCCTTAGCCTCATCTCCCTCTAGAATAGGAACCTCCTCATTGATATAGGAGTCCAACTCATTTTCTTCTAGGACCAGGGATATCCTATACTTCTAGCATTAGAAGTTATCATCTCCCTCAAGCTTTTCATCAAGCTTGGTATGATGAGACATCTTAACTAAGAACCTCAAATGGAAATAAAAAATATTTAGATCTTACCAGGTCAAGATGTTGGATCTGGATTTGGAGTTGAATTTCTGCTGTGCTGGTTCAGGAGTAGATTAGGGTTTGGATTTTCTAGATTTCTATACAACCAAATGCTTTGATCTTGATCTCTAAAATTAAATTTTGAGGAGGAGATCAATCCAGGCCTAGGCTGACTCAAAAATTCCACTTTTATGGAAATCCCTAATTTTTGATAGCAGTGTCGGGTCTAAAACTGAAAAAGCTCAGAATCATATTCTGCTTCGACAAAAAGATATGCCCAAGGGAGGAGAGTCAGCCCAACCTTCTTTTGCTGAAAATCTATGGAGAGAAATACAAAAAGTAGGAATCCCTAGTTCCTGCAGCTGCATAGTGTCTTCTTGTCAGGTTAGCTCTGATAACATGTTAGATTTTTATCATTTAAGGTAGCATTATATTAGGATCTTTAACTGAGAGAATAACAAGCACAGTAATCAAGCATAAGAGACAATGAACACAATGTTTTTCCTTAGGGAAACCATAAATGGAGAAAAACCCGCAACTTCCTCAGAGATAGAATTAGCACCAAAAGTAAAACCCCAAAACAGTAAGATGATCTCCTGACAATAGTAGCCTCTTTCTTTCTATCCCCAACAACTTCTTCTCTCTTAGCTATGCGCTACAACTGAGTGTGATTGAGTGTGTGATAAATAGAGAGGCTCACTCTCTATTTATACTGTTAGTTTTTCAACATTAAGATAGCATTATTAGGATCTTTCACTGAGAGAATAACAAGCACAACAATCAAACAAAAGAGACAATGAACACAGTGTTTTTCCTCTGGGAAACCATAAATGGAGAAAACCCCGCAACTTCCTCAGAGATATAATTGGCACCAAAATAGAAAAGCCAAAAACAGTAAGTGATCTCCTGACAGCAGTAACCTTCTTCTTATCTTTCCCCAATGTCTTCTCCTTCCTCAACTATGCACTACACTTTAGTGTGTATGTGATGTGTGTTAAATAGAGAGTCCGGCTCTTTGTTTATACTAATCTTGAAATGACTAAAACCATACTAGGGCTGAACTCTCTAGGAGAGTCTAATAACCCTAGTGCCTCAGAACTGTGGGGACTTTAACCCTTAGACAATAGGAGGGTTACCCACAATTAATTGACATGAATTTTTTACATTATAGATCCTCCCAAACGGAACATTGGGGAATGACAACATGACTCAATTACATAATAGATACATCCCGGAATAAACATCGGGTTACAAGACATAAGATACATAGATGAATACATTCCGAAATTACAAATGCATCAACACTCCCTCTTAACTAGGAAGGCATTCTTTCGACACAATTTTTAGCACTGGTCTTCTTCTCTGCATCGACTGGATCATCTCGTCATCTTCATCTTCAAGTCTTCTTAGTCTTCGAATCTTCTTCATCTTCGAGTCTTATTCATCTTTGATTCTTCAAGTCATCTTCTTCTTCAAGTATTCTTCACCACAGGATCTACATCATCATGACTACTGGCTTATTACTACTGGATCATCACTCGATCTGGATCATCATCACATCTGGATCACTTGATTTGGATCATCATTGAGTATTGATCATCATCATAACTGGATCGTCACTTGATCTAGATCGTCATCAAGTTTGGATCATCTCATTTGGATCACTCTATCTAGATCATCATCAAGTCAAGATCATCTCATCTGGATCACTTGATATGGATCATCATATGCTATCTCATAATGGTGCTATCTCGATTCTTCTCGTCACAAGAAGTTCTACAAGTCAATCTTGTAGGCCTACCCTTCATGTAGGTCTTCATCAACTCTTATATCTGACACTTAAGTCAGAATGGCCTGCCCAGCTCTTACATCTGACTTCATCTTGTCAGAAAGCCATGCCCAGCACTCACATCTGACCTCATCCTATCAGAAAGTCCTAGCACTCACATCTGACCATGTGTAAACACATCGCACCTGAATGGCTCAGCACTTATATCCGACCATGTGCAAGCACACCGCATCGGAAAGGCTCTGCACTTACATCCAACCTCATCTTGTCAGAAAGGCACAACACTTACAATCAACCATGCTTGAAAGCACCGCATTGAAAGGGCTCAGCACTTACAATATGACCATGCATGAAGCACTGCATCGAAAAGGGCTCTTCACTTACAATCTGACCATGCATGAAGCGCCACATTGGAAAGACCATGCACTCACATCTGATCATGGAGGAACTAATCCTACCATTGCATCATAATGGCCCCCAGTCCCAGGCTGAGCTACCTGGTAACTAACTAGGTGCCTCCATTACCAGAATGGCAGTTGCCCTTCCATCTGACCTACTCATAAGAATGGCCAACACTCACATCTGACATGGGAGGAACTTAATCATTTAGCCATGACATAATGGTTCAGCCCTTACATTTGACCAAGTGGGAACACATCCCTCTATCACATCAGAATGGATTCTCAGTCCTAGACCGATTTTTCCTAGTAACTGACCAGGTGCCTCCATTCCCAGAATGGCAGTTGCCCTTACATCTGTCCTTCTCAATAGAATGGCTAGCACTCATACCTGACATGGAAGGAACCTAAATCCTCTGACCATGATAGAATGGCTCAGCCCTTACATCTAACCATGGAAGGAACCAATCCTCTCACCATGTCAAAATGGAAATGGGTCTCATCACTTTCCCTTGGAGGAAACCTCGATCTAGAGAACACCAAGATTCTCCTTGAAGTACTCAAACTTCACCCTAGCCAATGGCTTCATCAATACATTAGCTATCTGTTCCTTCGTCGCAACATATTGGAGCTTCACTACTCCCATCTGCACCATATCCCTGATATAGTGATACTTGATCTCAATATGCTTCGACTTGTCATGGAACACTGGATTCTTTGACAACTTCATGCAACTCTGGTTGTCACAATCTATACAAGTAGAATTCAACCGGAGATCAAATATATCAGATAGTAGCTTCCTCAGCCATACTACCTCACAACTAGCTGAACAAGTTGCGACATACTCTGCTTCAGCTGTACTCAGTGCCACACAGGATTGCTTCTTGCTAAACCAAGAGATCACACCTGATCCCATACTGAAGCAACATCCTAAAGTGATCTTCCTATCGATGGCACTACCTGCCCAATCTAAATCAACATAACCCTTCAGGTTAATCTTTTGATTTGCCTCGTACTTGAGTCCATAATCAACTGTACCCATCGGGTACCTCAGAATATGCTTTGCAGCAATCAAGTGAACATTTCTCGGATCTGTCAAGAACTGGCTCAAGGTGTTCACAACAAAGAAAATGTCTGGTCTCGTGTTCGTTAGGTACATCCAGGACCCAATCATATGATGATACATCATAGCATCAATTGACTCTCATGAAGCAACACTCAATAGCTTCAGGTTCGATGCCACAGGTGTGGCCATGGCTTTGCAGTCCATCATCCCAAACCTTTTTAGGATCTCTACTGCATACTTCCCTTGCCCAAGAAAGATTCCATCTGCACCATGCCACACCTCCATGCTTAGAAAATAATGCATCATATCCAAGTCCTTCATTTCGAACTTGGCAGCAATCTTTCTCTTCGTATCAGCAATCAACCCATCCATACCTGTTAAAAACAGATCATCTACATATAGTAGGAGCATAAATGGGTTTCCATCTTCAACCTTGTAGTAAAGGTTGGAATCTGCTTTACTTTTGGTAAAGCCCAAACTGGATAGAAAGCTGTCAATTCTGCTGTACCAAGTCCTAGGTGCCTGTTTCAAACCATTCAGGGATTTCTTCAATCTGTATACATGAGACTCTCTGTCATGTGTCTCAAAACTGAGTGGTTTTTCTACATACACTTCCTCTTCTACTACACCATTCAAGAAAGCAGTCTTGACATCCATCTGGTGTATCTTCCATTTCATCACTATAGCCAGAGCTAGTACTGATCTGATGGAAGTGTATCTGGATACAGGTGCAAAGGCTTCTTCATAATCTATTCCTTCTTTCTGAGAGAAACCTTGAGCCACAAATATTGCTTTATATTTTTCAATGCTACCGTATGCAGCATGCTTGATCTTGTAGATCCATTTGGAAGTTACAACTAACTTCCCTTCTGGTCTTGGGACAACATCCCAAACATCATTCTTCATGATTTATTGGTACTCTTTGATCATAGCATCCTTCCATTCTTTTCGTTCTGTTGCATCTTCATAACTGGAAGGTTCTTTATCAATGAAATCACATAGTAAAGCTACATACTTGGAGTAGGATTTGGCCTCTTTCCTTCTCTGTGATTCTCTTCTGGAGCCCCATATCTTTCCGCACCTTAGATAATTTCATCTACCCAAGTAGGTTTCCTCTTATGAGGATTATTCTCCAAAGGTGTGTCTACAAGTCTTTGTGGTTCTTCAAATTCTCGATCTTCTTCTTGAGTTTCTTCGTTCATGGTTGTATCATGAATTCTAGGTGCTTCTGTTTCTTCAAGTTCTTCAATAGGTCTCTTTCTAGATTTGTTGTAAGCTATGTCCTCATCAAATGTCACATCCCTGCTGATGTAAATATTCTTGTATCTTGGGAAATATATTCTGTAATCCTTCAAGCTTTCAGAGTATCCCACAAATATACCCTTCTTTCATGAAGGATCTAATTTTGTTCTCTTCTCTTTTGGAATGTTTATGTATACAAGATAGCCAAATATTCTGAGATGGCTGAATTCTGGTTTCTTGCCAGAGAAGACTTTTTCAGGAGTTTTGTTCTTAAGTACTCTATATGGAGTACGATTCTGTACACACACTGCTGTTTTGGCAGCTTCCGCCCAAATATGCATAGGAAGATCTTGATCATGAAGCATAGCTCTTGCAGCTTCCATGATAGTTATGTTCTTCCATTTCGCAATCCCATTCTGTTGTGGATTATAAGGAGTGGACAACTCCCTCTTAATCCCTGATTCTTTACAAAGCTCTTTGAATTCATTCGAAGTGAATTCTCTACCATTATTTGATCTAAAGGTCTTGATCTTCTTTTCAGTGTGATTCTCGATCAAGGATTTGAATTCCTTTAACTTGCTGAATACTTTTTCTTTGTTATTCATGAAGTAAGCCTATTGATTGCATGGGCAGACCCGGGTTTACTATACTCAATCAACAACACCCTTAACTCACTGGCCCTTTCAGCGACAGACCGCGAAGCGATCTGAAGTCTCACCCGAAGTGAATCTAATGGGTTGGCCAAGACTCAGGTGTCTTGGACCAGGTTCTGAGCATCCTACGTCTCTCTTCTTACTCCTGTGAGTCGCAAGGTCAGCTATATATGCGCATCGCACATCCCCTTCTACTCGCAGCACTTTTAGCCTTGCGATCCTTCTCCACACACAAGTCGCGTGGTTTCTTCCCACGTCGCATGACTTCCACTTACTCACAATATTCCCAACCTTATCGCATCTCTGTGCACTGCGAGACGCCCAACCTTTCCTCAACACTAAGTCCTCAGCTTGCAGTATCGCGCACCGCAGCTCCTCTGCCGGTGCGATATCGCCTCTTTGCGATATCTTACCACTATGACTTTGCACTCTTAGCATTGACTGTGTCACAGTGCGAAACCCTACTTCCCAGAAGTTATACTGTGAGTAAATGGTCATTGGAAACAGACGTAAAGGAGTCTTTAAGCAACTTACTAAAATACTTCAACTTATCTCTATCATCTTGCATAACCATGAGCTGAGCAATACACACATTTACTTACTGCAACTAACATTATATGCATGATAACCAACAACAATAAGCAAATACAATCACATTCATACAACACATAACACGCAGATTTAACGTGGTTCACCCCCAGGATGGGAGTTACATCCCCCAAACTATGCTTCTATTATATATCTTGAGGGAAGTTAGCATAGTCTGTTGCACTGCATATGCAGCGCGAGATATCTGGCCTATTTCTATATCTAGATTGCCTTTCTTTCCATAAATCCTTCCCTCTCTTTTCTCTCTGTGGATGGTTACATACAGACTCAAATGACTCATAGACAAGCTAGGTGTCTGGATCATTACAACACAGTCTGTCTAACTAACTCCTGAGTCTACTCAAAATAATCTACTGACCAACTAATGACTCATCCTATGAACCAACCAACTGGCTAACTGACTGATTAGCTAACCCTTTACAATACAAAAATGCAAGCTTTTATAGGCGGCCCGAAGGTCTCGCCTTTACAACACTGTGGGCCTGTCCCAACAGTAAACCCATACCCTAATTAGTGATAGTCGGTCCTCTCTATCCTTGAGGTAGCCGCTTCCCGTCACACCACAGCTCTCTGCAGTCTTCCATGCTTCCCGGCACTGACCATGGGTACTATGCACCGCTTCTCTGCTTTCTGTCCTTTTCCTTCAATGCTTGAGCCTCATTGCTCCTTCTTCTTTATGAGGGTTGCTGAGCCCTCCTGTCTTCCACCGCTGCCTTCAATGCAGTGGTTGAGCTTTCTTCTCTCAGCCGCTCGGGTACCGTTGCCTTCTTGACTTTTCTATCCCAAAAGTCATGGTTTCCAGCTGTGCTCTCCAGCTGGAAACGTGCTACGGCGTCGTAGCTCTGCCTTGTCTTCTTTCTACCAAAACTTATATCTTTCTACCAAAATTAGCAGCTTCTTCTGTAGCTGCGGGACCTTGCTCCAACAGTCCCCTAACACTTACTTGTGGCTCACCCTCGAGCCACCTAGAACAGGCTTCTCCTACTGCAACTTGTCCTTCGCCTCCTGCGAAGTGCGCTGTAACCTGCCTTGAAGTCCTGCGACTTCATTCTTCATCTCCTCGGCATGTTCTTTCTGGAGTTTTGGTAACTTAGTTCGTTGGGCTCTCTTATCCTTTCTGCCCGTAGTCATGGTTTTGCTTTCTTCTCTCTTGCTTCTCTATGAGGGCTCTAGTGTTTGAGAAGTGTTCCACAGATATCCTTTCCTTTTTATCTGGGTTAGAACTTTTATCACAAGGAAAATCTGTATCTTCCAACCTTCTCAAACATCTCCTTCCATTTAGAGCCTCGCGGATGGAGAAGAAGCAACCCATGAACTCCGCTCTGAGAACAAGCCTTTGTCCTCGTTCTGGAAGTCTCCCCTCTGCTGGGTTTGCAGTCTTCTTCCACTTCTCTTCTCTTCGATGTGGGCCAGATCCACATGCTGCCTCTGACCCTCGGGTTTCTGTTTCAGCACCTTCACAATCTTTCGTGCTTTTCTTAGCTGATCAGATAGGTCAGCGATTTTCTCCCGTTGCTTTCTTTTTCTCATTTTTACCTTTCTCCTAGCGGGAGATTTCTTCTCATCATTCTTCTGCTCTACTTTCTTATCTTCGGTGATCGGCTCGGCGTGCTTCTTCTCCTTAGCAGAGACTGTAGTGACAACTTCTACTTTTGGTGCTTGACTCTTCATCCTTAGCGACTGTCTAACTTGTGCTGTCTCTAATTTCACAACCTTGGGTGGCGCCGTCATGGCGAACGCATGGCCAGTACGTTCTTTCTAAACCTGACTTCTATAGGTTCGGCCTCAGTTAGAATTCGCTTGGCTCAATACTCTGGGTGTGCAGTGGCTTCGAACTCTAGAAGTCACTGTACTCTGGAACTTGATTGGCTCTGCACAGGGGATACTGAGCACTACCTTGCATAGCTCTCGAGATTTGGCATATTTACCCTTCCTACTTGAGGGATGTCTGCTTTTATGCTGAAGGCATGCTACCAGACGCAACGGTCCTCCTGGGTCAACCCCATTGGTCATCATAATTACTTGGACGAGACCCTACCTGCCATTCTGATCTGTCATAATTGCTGAGATCTGATCACGTGTCCCTCAAAACGTGCATATCCAGGCACCGGTGTCGTCGGAGATTTACCAAATCTGGAAAAATTTAATATACTGCTGCCAAATCTATGGTAGGGGATACCGGTCATTTCTTCATTAACTGCCTGTCAGATAGTGACTTGACTAGCCCACTGTCGGTTGCAAACTGAATATGTGGTAGGGGGAAACATCTTACTTCTGCGATGCAACGCCGCATCACCTGCACAAACAAACAGTGTCAAAAATATCACACAATTTTTCATTTTTTTTTTTAAATTTTTTTTTTTTGCGGGTGTAGACTCATTCCCGGTGTGATGCCTCCTTTCAACTACACTGGACATCTGCACCATTCTGAACTATTCCTGCTAGGCCTAAGAGGTGGGGAGGCTGTCACTATAGAGCTTAAGCCTACTACCATTGATCCATGTGGGCAAAAGCTCCCCGTTCAGCTGGCTGAGCTGAACGGCACCTCCTTCTGTGACTTGTTGGATCTAATATGGCCCTAGCCAATGTGTCTTGAAATTCCCTGGCAACTTGATGAATTTGTTGTCATAAAGGAGCACCAGGTATCCGGTCTGGAAAGTCTTATTCTTAATGTGTCTGTCATGCCAAGCTTTTTCTCGGGCCTTCTGCACTTTCTGATGGAATCCAGCAATGAACCGGTCTTCTTCTAGGGAAAGCAGCTGTGCTAGCCTTGCTTCGACTGTGTCGGTATCGGTCATCTCGGTAATCTGAGCGATTCTTAAGCTGGGAAGAATATACTCCATAGGCATAACAGCCTCTTATCCATATACCAAGCTGAAAGGTGTGTGTCCCGTAAGTTTCTTGCATGTGGTTCTGTATGCCCATAAGACAGCGTTAAATCTGAGGTCCCAATCATTCCTCTGGCTATTACAGATCTTGGTAAGAGAATTTTATAAAATATTATTAAAGGCCTCTACTGTACCATTATCCTGCGGGTGGTAGGGAGTGCTCTTATGGTGCTGGATCTGGAATTCTTCTGTTAATGCCTCAATAGTACTGTTCAAGAAATGTGTACCTTGGTCGCTCATCAAAATTACTGGGCATCCAAACTTGCTGATGATGTTTTCAAAGAGGAACTGTGCAGCTGTATTGGCATCACAATTTCGTACTGCTTTGGCCTTCACCCATCTGGTGAGGTATTCTGTTCCAGTGATAATATATCTCACACCCGTGCACTTCCCTGGTGGGTTTATAGGACCCACAAAATCTATAGCCCATTTGTCGAATGCGCGCAACGTGACCTGTGGTCGCAGCGGCATTTCATCGCGTCGCGAGGGTTTTCCTACCCTATGGCAGATATCGCAGCATCTACAAAAGTCCTTAGTGACTTTATGCAATGTAGGCCACCACAAGCCTGCTTCTAAGATTTTCTACGCAGTCGGTTTTCCAGCGAAGTGACCTCCTGCGGTTCCTGAATGAGCCTCTTTGATAATAACGTCTTTTTCATGCGGCATCACACATCTGCATAGAACTTCATCCGGGCCTAACTTGTATAGGCATCCTGCAATGAGGGTGAAGTCTGCTGCCTTCACAACCAACTGTTTCTTTTGCTGCTTAGTAAACTCATCAGGTGCTACTCTTGTGGTGAGGAATTGAATAATGTCGGCATAGTACTCATCTGCAATCTGTATGGAAAACAACGGTGCATCTGGCAGATTGTCTTCTAGGTTACTGGGCTCTTCTCTTGAGTCTAACCGCGACAGATGATCCAGTCCTGCATTCAGTCTTCCTGGTTTCACAATGATTTCAAAATCATACTCCTGGAAGAGGAGTAACCATCTGCAGATTCTCCCCCCTAACACTGGTTTATTGACTAGGTACTTCAATGCGGAATGATTGGTAAATATTTTAAATGAGGTGCCCAATAGATAGTGCCTGAAATTCTGCAGCACATATACCATAGCTAAGCCCTCCCTTTCTGTTGTGGTGTAGTTCTTTTCCGCTGTGGATAGCTTTCTGCTGGAGTAAGCGATAGGATGGTCAAGATCTCCTTCTCCTGGCTGGGTCAAGACGACTCCTAATGTGATGCTGGATGCATCCACATGTACATGGAAAGGCTTAGTCCAGTTTGGGAATACCAGGATGGGTGCTGTAACCATCTTCTCCTTCAGTATGTCTAGACTCTGCTGGCATTCCTCGTTCCATAGGAATTTGACATCCTTCTTGAGAAATTTCTCCATCGGCGCTGTAATCTTTGCGTAGCCCTTGATGAAATTTCTGTAGTACCCAGTATGACCAAGTACTGTCCTCAGTTGCTTGACTGAGTTGGGTGCTGGAAGGTTTACAATGATAGCGATGGCGGGGTCTACCATCAAGCCTTGTCTGCAAACAATGTGACCCAACAAGATACCAAATGGTGCATAGAATATACATTTTTTCAAGTTTAGAGAAATCTGGTACTGCCTACATTTCTCTAACATCAGTCTGAGATCGCCTATGTGCTTATCAATTAGCCCAAATACAATCCAATCATCAAAATATACTTCTAAGAACTTATGGATGTATTCTTTAAATACATCAACTACTACTCTAGAAAATATAGCTGGTTCATTCTTAAGACCAAAGGGCATTACCGTATACTGGAACGAGCCCCATTCTATTGCAAAGGTGGTCTTGAATCGATCTTCTGGATGTATTCTGATTTGATGGTAGCCTGAAAACCCATCGGTGAAGGAGTAAACCTCCTGTCCTCCCACGTTGTCTAATACTTCATCAGTGAACGGTGTTGGAAATGGATCATGAAGTGATGCATCGTTGAGTTTTCACAGATCAACACAGATCCTGATGTCCCCTTTTGTTTTCTTCTCTTGCACTACCATAGGGCTAACCCATTCGCTTTCCTCAACTGGCTCGATGATGCCTGCTACTAGCATTTTATCAATTTCGTCCTTTAATTTTTCTTTGTAGCGTGGATTCAATCTGTATGGGCACTGCTTAACTGGTCTAGAATCCTCCTTTAATGGTATCCTCATGACTCCCAGATCTCCAACTATTCCTTCATTTCTATGAACTTGGTGGGAAATAGGTCCTAATAGTCGTGTAATAGACCTGCAATGTGGCCGCCTGTTTCATCATTCCAGTAGTCTCCAATAGAGGCAAACTTAGGTTCTGCGTCTGTGCCAATAATGATCTTTTTAATCTTGATGGGCTCGGTGATGGCTGGAATCTCTAACTGTGGTCCCGCCACATCACGAGTGCCTTCTGATTCAGGAATGTTGGTATTGCGTGGATCCTCATCCGCCTCTTCTGATTCTGATGTAATATTATAACATTCCAATGCCTCTTCTAGCTAGATAGTCCACTCAGGTTGGACTGGTACTGAGATGGTGCGATCCTCAAAAATCTTTGTCTTGATTATGTCTAGGGCCTGCGCAACACTTGGATTTTCTGACTCAAATGCAAAGGTGAGTAGGAAGCTGTCTTTCATAAGTGACCATGTGGTTGTTCCCTTGCGTAGCTCGGTCTCTGTATACTAGTTCCTTGGAACTGTGTCCAATGTGTGAATGAATCTATGAACCCATTCATCCTCTGGAATGTCCGACCAGTTCTGTTCACATGTCTGAATGTGTATCCTGGGGTCAGGTTCTCCTGTGTATTTCTGCTGAACATACTCTCTGTCATCAGAAAATCTGATCGCCATCAGTCTTTTCATATTATCCCATGATGCGATATTCTGTTTATGCGCATACCACCATCTTGCAGGTGTGGTGCGAACTGCAAGGTCCATAGCTGCAATCCTCTGCTCATGAGGAATTTGTTGCTCAAACTGTTCAAAAAAATCCTGGATATCTGTCAGACCATGATATGATGGAGTCTCAGTGATCTCGGTGCCAATCCATCGCAGTGACTTACTTATAAATGCACATTTGCGCGATGAGACTTCGTAAAGTTTTTTCTGCCAGTTTTCGAGACCAACATCCGAATCCGATGCGCATGAGCTGTCGCATTTCCAACTAATGTTCCCTTCTGCGGTTGGATTTATATAGTCGTTTTGGTTTGCAGTCAGCTGGTAGAGACTATCGATGTTATGTGCCTCTTCCTCTGCTCGGATGGGTTCAATATATCTAGGACCTTGGTAAGGGTCCAGCGGTGCGATGACCCGGATCTGCGCATCCTTAGAGGTCATTTGTCATTTCTTTAGGTCAATGACAGCTTTGCTGCCAATTTCCCAATCAATAATTAATAGTGCTAGATATGGTCGACTGTCACCCATGATTTCTATAACCTCGAAGTCCACAAAAGTGCGAACTCCGTCAATATCAACTGGCACCTGTGGTAGTCGACCCAATGGTGATACTCGTTGCTGATTAGCTAATCTCAGGTGGATAGGTGATAGGGCTAACTGAGGGCTACCCATCTGTTCCCATGTCTGCTTAGTTAGAACATTCACCTCTGATACTAGATCTAAGACAACTTCATCCATTTCAAATTCACCAATCTGCGCTGTGAATTTCATCTCTCTTCCTATCCTTGCGTGTCTTGTAATATTATGGATAGTGCGGTGTGCACTGCCCGAGAGAGAGGGTTGCTGAAACTGATCTATCATGCGCTGTAGCTCACCGATAGCTTTATCATTTCTTAGGAATTTCATGCACCTGTGCAGGAAGGCTTGTACACTTCCTGTCGATTCATCCTCGTCACATCTTCCCGATGTGGTAGCTTGTTGTGCCTGCTCAGGGATATCGCTATAAGGTACTTGCTGCGGTACGCTCCTAGATGGCGGTACCTGCGGTCCTGATGGTGTAGGTTCGTCAAAGGAAGCCTTAGCTTCATGAAAGGTCTCTTTATTCTTCTGTAGGTTGAGTGTGGTTACTTTGCTAGGCGCTCTGCGCACCCACCCCTGACTTGTGTTCTTTCCGGTCTCCTGCGATGTGCCACTGGTGGAAGCATCGCTCCGAGTCACAATGTTAATTGCTGGTTCTGGTTCCTTAGGCTCAGTAGCAATAAGATGGATGTTCTGGTGTGTGGCTGGTTTAGGGTCTCTGATATTAGCTATCAAGATAGGACACTCTTCTATGGTATGATCATAAGATTTGCAGTAGTTACAAGTAGTAGTGGCATTTTGACAGTCCCTAGCATATTGTCCTGTGATTCCACAATTATAACAAGTGACTGGTCCGCGACCTTGGCCAAAACCTCCTCCTTGACCAAAGCCTTCTCCTCGTGTGAAGCCTCCTCCACGGCCTCGTCCTCTGAATCCTCCTCCATGGCCTCCATACGTTTGATCCGGCTGTGGTCCTGTTGCTGGACCCTGTGTGTCTACTTGGACTCTGTACACATCATGTGTTCTTTCTGACATGAGATCATAAGCTCAGCAGTCTTGTTGATCATGCCCGACGGATTTACAAAAGATACAGTATAGGTTTTTAGGTGTCTGTACATACTTCTGAAGCAAAGGGCATTGCTGAGGTGGATGTCCTTGTGTTTTACATATTTCACACCATGGCCCTTGCATTCATGGTAAGGGGTTAGGAGACCCTGACGCTAAATATTCTGCGAAGACTGGACAGTTATCTTTACTATGGCCCTGTGCTCTACACTTTATGCACCATATGTCCTCCATAACCTCTTTCCCTTTTTTAAGTTCGTGTATCTGTAACGTAATATTGGCCAACTGGGTCTGTAAAGTTGTCATGCATGTATTGGTTTCTGCTAAAGGTGAAGCCTCTAGTTTCATTTCCATTTCCAGTGCTTCATCTTGAGTAGTAAGTTTCTGCTGCATTAGTGGCATTCTGATATGAGGGAGCAGCGCTGCAATAAACCATTCCTTATGCTGCTGTGGCGCAAACTCAAAACTTACTTGGTCTATAAGAGCTTTGAATTTCTGGTCGAAGTCCCATACCGACTTTGATGGTAGCTTCTTAATATCCTTAAGCTCTGTAATGCAATGAGACTCAGACTTAGGTTTCTTAAATTCTTTAATCATGGTGTTCTTGACCTGGGCAAGCGTCTTGGGTAATGTAGTATACTTTATGTACCACGTCAAGGCTCTGTCTCTGAGTGTGGTGACCAACTGTACAAGTTTGAGGTTATCATCGTTGATTGTTTTAATGGTCCACATAGCTTGGCATAGGAACCAATGTTGTTCTGGGTCCTCTGCTCCGGTACCTTTAAAAGTAGGTAGCTTCATGTCGTCTCCCATTCTATTTCTCTGTGGTGGGTTCTGACTGACTGGGGTACTACCACTCAGCGGTGTAGGTGAAGTTGCTGTAGCGGGGGTAGGTACTGACTGTGAGCTACTAGATGGAGTACCGACGGGGTTATTCTGAGTCCCTGTCTATTTCTGTGGAGTGTAGGGGTGGTAAGGGATACCTCCCTCTGGTTCTTCTGTGGTGCTAGGGCTCTGCTGTCTAATATTGTCTGAACTATCTTTAAATACAGGAGAACTAAAATATACTTTATACTTATTTCCACTACGTGTTCGTCCAATGTCATCAAAATCACTTTCAAACTCTTGTGACATTACTATCTTTACTTATTCATCTGAGACTAGATCCATTGTTCCTTTTTCATATAACAGCATATTAAGGGACAAGTTTAGAGATCTTAGGTACTTACCACAGTATCCTCTGAAGAAGTATCGTTCAGCTGTGTTGAAGCTCTTTCTCTAGTCAACTGCAAATTCTGTAACAAAGCCTTCTAGCACACTCGTCAGCCAGAAGTCCACTGCTCTCGTAATTGGATTGTCGAGGTTCTGCACGGTCTGAATCAGCTCCGGTGTCCAGACAATGTTTCTTTGCTTCTTGAATGTGTTCCTATCTGTCAACTTGGATAAACAGTCGAAAAGATCGTTTCCGTAGGTTGCAAAAAATATAGCGTGTATGTCTGAAGCGACATGCTTTTCTAACCAGGCCTCTGTGCTTAGTCTCGGACTCCTATTCTCTTTCTTGGTGAACTCCCTTAAGTCTAAACCCAGCCACTGGTGAAACTCTTCTCTGGTAGGATGCCAACAGAACATTGACTCCCAGCCGTTTAAACCGGCAACGGAACCATTTGTTGATTGCATGGGCAGACCCGGGTTTACTATACTCAATCAACAACACCCCTAACTCACTGGCCCTTTCGGCGACAGACCGCGAAGTGATCTGAAGTCTCACCCGAAGTGAATCTAATGGGTTGGCCAAGACTCAAGTGTCTTGGACCAGGTTCTGAGCATCCTACGTCTCTCTTCTTACTCCTGTGAGTCGCAAGGTCAGCTATATCTGCGCATCGCACATCCCCTTCTACTCGCAGCACTTTTAGCCTTGCAATCCTTCTCCACGTGCAAGTCGCGCGGTTTCTTCCCGCATCGCACGACTTCCACTTACTCACAATATTCCCAACCTTATCGCATCTCTACGCACCATGAGACACCCAACCTTTCCTCAACGCTAAGTCCTCAGCTCGCAGTATCATGCACCGCAGCTCCTCTGCCGGTGCGATATTGCCTCTCTGCGATATCTTACCACTACGACTTTGCACTCTTAGCATTGACTGTGTCACAGTGCGAAACCCTACTTCCCAGAAGTTATACTGTGAGTAAACAGTCTTTGGAAACAGACGTAAAGGAGTCTTTAAGCAACTTACTAAAATACTTCAACTTATCTCTATCATCTTGCATAACCATGAGCTGAGCAATACACACATTTACTTACTGCAAATAACATTATATGCATGATAACCAACAACAATAAGCAAATACAATCACATTCATACAACACATAACACGCAGATTTAACGTGGTTCACCCCCAGGATGGGAGTTACGTCCACCAAACTGTGCTTCTATTATATATCTTGAGGGAAGTTAGCACAGTCTGTTGCACTGCATATGCAGCGCGAGATCTCTTCTAGATATCTGGCCTATTTCTATCTCTAGATTTCCTTTCTTTCCATAAATCCTTCCCTCTCTTTTCTCTCTGTGGATGGTTACATACAAACTCAAATGACTCACAGACAAGCTACGTGTCTGGATCGTTACAACACAGCCTGTCTAACTGACTCCTGAGTCTACTCAAAATAATCTACTGACCAACTAATGACTCATCCTATGAACCAACCAACTGGCTAACTGACTGATTAGCTAACCCTTTACAATACAAAAATGCAATCTTTTATAGGCGGCCTGAAGGTCTCTCCTTTACAACACTGTGGGCCTGTCCCAACAGTAAACCCATACCCTAATTAGTGACATTCGGTCCTCTCTGTCCTTGAGGTAGCCGCTTCTCGTCACACCACAGCTCTCTGGAGTCTTCCATGCTTCCCGGCACTTACCATGGGTACTATGCATTGCTTCTCTGCTTTCTGTCCTTTGCCTTCAATGCTTGAGCCTCATTGCTCCTTCTTCTTTATGAGGGTCACTGAGCCCTCCTATCTTCTGCCGCTGCCTTCAATGCAGTGGTTGAGCTTTCTTCTCTCGGCCGCTCAGGTATCGTTTCCTTCTTGACTTTTCTATCCCAAAAGTCATGGTTTTTGGCTCTGCTCTCCAGCTAGAAACGTGCTACGGCGTCGTAGCTCTGCCTTGTCTTCTTTCCGCCAAAACTAGCAGCTTCTTCTGTAGCTGCGGGACCCTGCTCCAACAAAGCCCATGTCTTCCTAGAAAGATCATCAATAAAAGAAACATAATATGCATACCCACTTAGTGAGCTTGATTACATAGGACTGCATACATCGGAGTGGATGATTTCCAAGATTCCTTTTTCTTTTCTTTCGCTACTTGGAAATGTCTTCTTTGTGTTCTTCCCTTTCGCACATCCTTTGCAGACCCCATCATGTTTTGCTTGTATTTCTGGAAGACCTTCAACAGCTTTTCTTACAAGAGGTAGTGCTCTATAATGCACATGTGCAAGCCTTCTATGCCAAAGTCCACTTGGCTCTACTGTGTCATGGACCAAGGCTTGTTTTGGATGTCCCTTCAATTTGTACAAACTTCCTTCTTATTCACCAATCACTATTGCATCATCAATAGTTTTTCCTTTTGGCCACATGATGACTTGACCATCTATGAATGCAAATCTCATTCCTTTTTCATCCAATGCTGATATGGAGAGAAGGTTCTTCTTGAGTCCTGGCACAAACAAAACTTCCTTCATTGTTATAGACTTTCCAGAGTTTAGCATATAGGAGGATTCCCCACTACCTTTTATTGGATATTGTTAGTCATCTCCTAGCTCCACCTTGTGAGGTGATTCATGTTCTGAAAGTTTCACAAAGGATTCCTTGAATCCAGTCATATATTTGGAAGCCCCACTGTCTATAAGCCAATAATCACTTCCATGAGTAATGTTTCCTATGAGAGCAGAGATCAAAACATATTCATCCTCGCTTGAAGAATATTCACTTTCATATCTGGTTCTCTTTGATGAAGGTTCATCATCCTCTGCAGCATGAGCATGATGTCTTCTTTTGTTTCCCTTCTTCTTGTGAGAGCTACTTTTGTTCTTACGAAAATATCTAGCAAAGTGTCCTTTTTCATCACATGTATAGCAAATGTACTTAGACCTATCTCTAGGATTTCTAGAGTTATTCCTATGATGATAGTCCTTACTTCTGTGATGGTTGGATTTGGATTTCTTGGACTGTACTGTGAGAGCTTGATCTTCACTTCCCATCTTCTCTTCTTGAGCTGCTATCCGAGCTTCTTCTTGAGAAAATTCTTCTCATAGTCTGCTGAACTTGACTAACTTCTTTCTAGCACAGATCCCTTGAATGAAAGAGTCCCATGTCCTAGGGAGACCATTCAAGGTGGTCATCACAATTTCTGCATTCTCCACTTTTTCATCTACTACTTCTAATTGTTCCTTGATTTGAGAAAACCTTATGAAGTAAGACTGGATGGTCTCTACATTCTGGATCTTCACATTCTTCAGTTGATTCGTTAGATTCATCTTCTGATTTATGTTCTTCCCTTCAAACAATTTGGTTAGGGCATCAAACATAGCTTTAGGTGTCTTAAGAGAGGACACATGTGGGATAAGGTGATCCTTGATAGAATCTACAATGATCCTCTTTGCCATAACAAACTTCCTCTTATGGAATGCCTTAGCCTCATCTCCCTCTAGAATTGGAACCTCCTCATGGATGTAGGAGTACAACTCATTTTCTTCCAGGACCAGGGAGATCCTATACTTCCAGGTTCGGAAGTTATCTTCTCCCTCAAGATTTTCATCAAGTTTGGTATGATGAGACATCTTAACTGAGAACGTCAAATGGAAATACAAAATATTTAGATCTTACCAGGTCAAGATGTCAGATCTCGATTTGGAGCTGAAATCCTGCAGTGCTAGATCAGGGGAAAATTAGGGTTTTGCTTTTCAAGAGTTCTGTCCACCCAAATTCCTTGAAATTGATCCCTAACTTTTATTTTGGGGAGGAGATCAATCTAGTCCTGGGCTCACTGAAAAATTTCTCTTCTGTGAAAACCCTATTTTTCGGCAGTAGTGTCAGGTCCAAAACTGAAATACCTCAGGATCGGATTCTACTTTGACAGAAATATGTTCCCTATGGAGGAGAGTTATTCCACCTTACTTTTTCTGAAAATATGTGGAGGAATATCCACAAACTAGGAAGCCCTAGTTCCCTTAGTTGCACAGTGTCTTCTTCTCAGGTTAGCTCTGATACCATGTTAGTTTTTCAACATTAAGATAGCATTATTAGGATCTTTAACTAAGAGAATAACAAGCACAACAATCAAACACAAGAGACAATGAACACAATGTTTTTCCTCGAGGAAACCATAAATGAGAAAACCCCACAACTTCCTCAGAGATAGAATCAACACAAAAATAGAAAATCCCAAAACAGTAAGTGATCTCCCGACAGCAGTAACCTTCTTCTTATCTAGCCCCAGTCTCTTCTCCCTCCTCAACTATGCGCTACACTTGAGTGTGTATGTGATGTGTGTTAAATAGAGACTCCAACTCTCTATTTATACTAATCCTGGCATGACTAAAACCCTACTAGGGCCAACCTCTCTAGGAGAGTCTAATCATTAGAGGAAATTTCAACTCAAAATGGGCCTTTTAACTTTGATTCAAATTCCATGTCATCATGTGTTAGCCAATGAAATTGATTTAAATTTGAAATATCATATAGGTATTAAACACTTTTTTAATATAAATTTGGAGATAGCTATCATAAAAAAAACAGCTTTTTTTGTTTGTATTTTTGACATATATCCCCATGTTTTTACTCAAATTTTGATTAGGAGAGATCGTTGGATGTGGAATTAAATTCTGCATCCAATGAGTACCCACTTAGCATACTTTTGACGGACCCCATTACCAAAAAAAAAAAAAACCTGAAAAAACATGATGATGACATCATCATCACATTTTTCAAGTATTTCTTGTTTTTGGGGTAGCAGGATCCGTCAAAAGTATGCCGAGTGTTCGGGTACATAGGGTACTCCCAAAATACCGAACATCTCCAGAAACCACTTCACACACCGATGTTTGTCACGTGGTTAAAACCCTAGAGAGGTAAACAGTCCATGGCCCCAGCCAAGTAGCTACTTGGAGCAATTTATTATGCAAAAGAAAGAAAGTTACATGAGCTTCTCATAATCGATCAACTAACCAAGGACCCTCTATGCTCTTTAAATAGAGATCATAGACCAATCGGGTGTTAAGCCATGGATCAATGGTAGGTATGATCTAAGAGAAGTTGAACCGTCGGATCACTCTATGTCTAGAACATATCGTGATCGTCAGATTAGAATATTTACAAATGCATACTAATGCATACTAAAGAAACACACTTTTACCTAATGGATATATTACACAAGTTGAACTTAACTAACTCCTAAGTGTCTAAATATCCTAACATCCCCCCTTAAGAACAACTTGGTATAGGATTGAAGGATTTACAAAAGTGACACTATTAGGAGAAGGAAGGAGGCATTAGAGCCTATCCCCCCTTAAGGACACATTCCTGAACTCCTAACATAGACCGAAGTTTAGAAAACTTCGCTTCTGTAAGAGACTTGGTGAAGATGTCTACAACTTGATCATCTGTAGGGAAATAGAGCACTTCAATAACATGATCATGAACAAGATTTTTGATGAAGTGCATGTGTAGCTCAATGTGTTTTCTGCGCTGACGTAGAACTAGATCTTTGGCAAGCTTGATGGCACTTTGATTATTGCACCAAAGTGGAGTAGGCTGTTACTGCTCGAATCCAAACTATGAAAGGATCTGTGGAAGCCATAAATATTCTTGACTGGCATTAGTTGCGGTTTGATATTCTGCTTCTATTGAAGAAAGAGCAAGATCTTGTTGTTTCTTACAAGCCCAAGTGACAGGTCCAGATCCTAGACTGAAAACATAACCAGCGGTAGACTTTCGATCATCAGGATCGCCGGCCCAATCTGAATCAGTGAAACCAAC
The DNA here is from genome assembly GCA_001517045.1 of Pseudotsuga menziesii. Classification (NCBI taxonomy): domain Eukaryota; kingdom Viridiplantae; phylum Streptophyta; class Pinopsida; order Pinales; family Pinaceae; genus Pseudotsuga; species Pseudotsuga menziesii. The sequence continues at coordinate 209,290 of LPNX010710200.1, read as the reverse complement.
CAACAAAGGTTCCCCCCCTGTACTGTAATGAATCCCAAACTGAATTGTACCTCAAATATATCGAAGTATTTTTTTTGCTACTTTCTAGTGAATTTCATGAGGATTTTGCATATAATAGGAAACACAACCAATGGAAAAGGAAAGGTCAGGACGGGAATGAGTCAAGTATAAAAGACTACCAACAAGCTGATGATATAAGGTGGCATCTACTTTATGGGAAGTACAAGTGGTAGAAATTTTGACTCCATACTGGAAGGGAGAAGGGGATGGTTTACAATCTTCCATGTGGAAGCGATGAAGAAGGTCACAAGCATACTTAGACTGGGAAAGAAAGATTTCTTCTTTGGTTTGCAAGACTTGCAGACCAAGAAAATAATGCAAATGTCCTAAGTCTGACATTTCAAAATTTTGCTTAAGACTGGATTTCACATGGGTTATGAGTTTAGGGTCACTACCAGTAAGGATAAGATCATCAACATAAAGAAAAAGTATGATGAGATGGTTTCCTACTTTCTTGGTATAGACATTGGGGTCAGAATGGCATCTAGAAAAACCAGTGTCAAGGAGAAAGCTATCCATTTTGGCATACCAAGCTCTAGGAGCTTGCTTAAGGCCATATAAGGATTTCTTAAGGAGACAAACAAGGCTAGATTTATTCTGAACATATCAAGGAGGTTGTTCCATATGAATTCCCTCATGTAAATCACCATGTAAGAAGGCAGACTTGACATCCATTTGATGGAATTCCCAGTTATGTAAGGCTGTAAGGGAAAGAACAAGGTGGATGGATTTCATTTTTGCTACAGGGGAAAAGGTTTCATTGTAGTCAATCCCTTCAACTTGGGAAAAAACTTTTGAAACTAACCTTGCCTTAAGTCTTTCAACACTTCCATCTGATGCATACTTAGTTTTGTAGACCCATTTACATATGACAATTTTTCTTCCTTTTGGAAGAGGAACAAGATACCAAGTATCGTTCTCCATTAAGGAAGGATATTCTTCATCCATAGCTTCATCCCAATCTAGATTTCCTGAACCTTTTGCAAAATTTTCTAGATCATGATTCTTGGAAACTTGAGCCAAAAGAGAAGAGGCTCGTTGAAACTGAGAACGTGTTTGACGTTGATCTCTAGGATCACCGGCTGCTTCACATGTTGAACGGACCCATTGAGGAAGTATTGGTGCTGGTGCAATTGGAGGAACATGAGTAGGTGGAGGTGGATTTTAATCCTCACTGTCATCATCCAAAACTGGAGTTGGAAACCTATCAAGGAAGCTAGAAGATGAAGAAGAAGAAGGCACAATCGCCGAATCAGGCTCGCAGGCCAAAGATGGCACACTCGCCAAGTTAGGCTCGCAGGCCAAGAGATTTTCATCAAATTTAACATCTCTTCTAATGATTATATCATGAGAATGTGGTTGAAGAAGTCTATAACCTTTTACATCTTTAGAATATCCAACAAATATTCACTTTTCACTTTTAGGCTGCAATGTTTTCCATTTTTCTTCCGGAATGTAAGCCCATGCTTCACAACCAAACACAATAAAGTGACTTACATTTGGTTTAATTTTATTCCATGCTTCTTCCAGTGTTATACCCTGTAAAAATTTAGTGGGTGTGTGATTAACTATGTAATTTGCACAATTTATGGCCTCATCCCAATATTAAAGATTTAGTCCTTTAGATTGGATCATACAATTAGCCATTTCTTTTAAAGTGCGTTTCTTCCATTCAGCTACACCATTTTGTTGGGGTGTATATGGAATAGTGTGCTGTTGTTAGATTTCTTATTCAGTGCAAAAAGTAGTGAACTTGTTGTTAACATATTCTCCTCCATTGTCAGATCTTAACTTAATAATTTGATGACCAGATTGTTTTTCAACAAGGGCCTTGTAGGCCAAGAACATGTTAAATACTTCGCTCTTAAGTTTTAGGAAGTAAACCCAAGTGCATCTGGAGTAGTCATCAATGAAGGTTAAGATATATTTGAAACTAGAAAAGGAAGTGTTACCACCTAAGTTGTACTTAGTGGTCTTTTATCAAGTGAGCCTGGTGAACTGGATAGGGTTAACTTGTTCGGACTTCAGAGGACGCGTGGAAGTACTTCTGGGAAGTGCTTGTTGTACTATATCACATGTTCATACTCCATGGGGGAATTGTAATAAATGTTATAGCATGATAGTGTCTGTAAAAGACTTGGTCTCTTAGACTTTATTTGTCAATCTGATCAGCCCAGGGTGTTTTTTCCCTTGGTTATTATTGGTTGTTGAATAAACGACTAATAATTTCTGAGTTTTTCACTCCATACCTCCAAAGTTGGGGTGGTTGGCTTGGAATTTAGGCCTATTGAGGTTATTAGAGTCTATGTGTCAATTTATAAGCATGCTAGACATCATGGTCGAGTCATATGAACATGTCTAAGTCCCCCTAGGTTTTTTCAATTTTTCAATTTTTTAGTTTTTTCAGTGTTTTTTATTAAATTTTAATTTTTCCAAAACTAGGCTATTTTTTAATAGTTTAATTAGAAAAAATTGATTTTGTAATAAAAGTGGGCCAAATAATCAGTTTCAGTCATGTAGGTGCTCATTTTCAAGCTAAGAGCACCATGTAAATCCATGGACCCACTATTTCCTAGTTTTGAGTGATTTTTCCATCACTCAGGTCAACAAGCCCCAAAAATCAATTATTGATGATTTTAATTAATAAGTTGATGAATAATGGAGAAAATCCAAAATCATAGATCAGTGGATTCTTAGTCGATTTGATTGAAATCAGTCAGATATGAAGCAGACTCACTGGATCTGACAAATCCTTGACTGAAGGAGGTGATCAAATTAGATCCAGAGTTGATATTAAGCATCCTTTATGGGGAATGTTGCCCTCCCTCTCTCCTCAACACTTTTTTGTCTCATCTAGATGAGTTTTGGTGGATGGTTCAGTCAACAGGTTGAAATGTTAGTCAGATCAACCCCCCCAATTGATAGTTGCACTCAGTGAGACTCAGATCTGGCTTAACTAGACACAGATCAGGCATTAATGGACTCTCTTTCAGCTGATTTGATGTGTCTCCTTGGGATTTGCACCCCCCCTAGGTTGGATCTCCTAGTTTTTGTATATATCCAAGCACAACAGCCTCTTCCAAGCTAGTTAGAGTTGGATTGAAGGGCTTGCTATTGTAATTGTGTATTCAACATCATTTGTGAATAAAGAAGCTTTGGAGGCTATACCATGTAGTGCATGTGTTTGTGCGGATTCTCAGTGTTATGCTGCTAATGTGGCAACTGTAATTTATTTTCAAATTCTGTGCTGCTTTTCTGTTCTGGCTTCAAGGATTTGGTTGAATCAAGTAAGGGTGTAAACAAGATCAAGCAATCTAACTTGCCTAGTTTACACCCTTACTTGATTCAACTGAATCCTTGAAGCCAGAACAAAAAAGAGGCACATAATTTGGAAAGAAATTGTAGTTACCACATTAGCAACATAACACTGAGAATCCACACAACGGCTCCAACTGTGGGACATGTGCTTGATCTGGTGTTTAAGGTAAGGAGAGGATATGAGAACATAAGAATCTCTAGTTTATATAACCTGTAAAAACATCTCAACTTGACAAGAAAAACCTTAGTAGCACAAGTTTTATAAAAAACCGAATGAACCATTAAGCTGATTTATTTAAACAAAATAAATGTAACTAACTAAAAGAAGAAAAGTTTTATTATTGCTAAGTATAAAATAGAAATGTAGAAAGTAATTGCTCTCTTTCAAGGAGCTTATTTTCCTACTCTAAGCATGATATAAAAAGGGTTAAGTGTAATAAAAAATCTAATGTAACCACATAAGCATTTTATTCACATAATTTTTTTTTCCTTGTCTTTGGTTACAAGCCAAAGTAAGGATACCTTATTCAAAAATTGAAAACCTGCGTGATGGTTCAGAATGGGTGGGATGGATGGGAGATCATAGGCATGAATAATGTCATAAAAATTATTTCCCAGCTTGTATGTGCTCATGCAGGTTGCTTCTATCCATGATTGGATAGGACTGATATACCAATCAGAATGATGAGGCAGACTGACTACATCATCATACTGATCACCGAGGCTTATCAAATGATAACTTGTTGCACAAGCCCCAAGTAGCTCTAAATCATAAGGAACCTCTATATGTGAAAAATATGGCTGAGACGGATAATCCACTAACTACATGACATCTGACTTTTCACAATACTGTTTCTCAATGTCTTCATTACTGATACCCTTGTGTGGCTCTGCATGGTATGACTCTGAATGATCACATGAAAAGTCTGAATGCTCCTCTTCCATACTAAGGTTTTCCCAGGCATCTAGATTCGTGCTGCCCTCTATGGACGTATTGTAGATTGGACTTCCACAAATTTTTGAATAGACACTCCCATTGTTGGACATATCCTGGATGGGGTTCTCCATAAGATTTTCACAATTTGGATTACCTATGAAATTCCAATAGTCATCACTCCCATCCATGTCATATGTGGGGGACTCTTCATCCATGGCATCATGATCCTGCCTATTCATGTCCTCCTTGTATTCATAACAATCTTCTTCAGAAAAAAAATTACAAGGCAATAAAATTTCCAAACCTTCATCAACATGAGGAGAACAAGGTCTAGTGTCACCACACACCATACTGATCTTATCATAAGTTTCTTTATAGGCTCTGTTATGATTTCATGAAGAGAATCTTCAATATTATCTTCAATCGAGGAAACGTTTTGGACATGTTCAATGGGATCACTTGGGATGTGTTGCTCAGTGGGTTTCTCTAGAGGCCTTTCTGGAAAGATATCAGCATTGCAACATACTTGAGAATACACCAAATATTCAATGTCTTCATCTATGGTGACATGAGGAGAGTCTTCAACAATGTGTTCCATGATGGGCTCCTCCTGGAGCTCTTCAGTAGGATCATCTTGGATTTTCCCTTCCCCGGAATCTTGCTGCGTATTGGGAGATACCTCATATTCTTTTAAAAGATGCTTAATTGCTTCCTTTCTTAAATAACTACTATGATGCCTTTTGACAGTAGTATCATGAACATCCTCTTCACTTAAATGTTCAAGAAGTGATTCCAAGTCTTCAATACTTTGTATCATGGCAAAAGGTCCATCATATGTTTCCGTGTGATACTCTGTCCTAGATAGGGAGAAGGTACAGATATTTTCAAGGAACTTTTTCAAACCATTCATACTACCCCTACCATCATGCCACTACTCTAAAAACATCCAAAGGAATCTTGGAAAATAATTTATACATTTATTAGGAAGGCCCTGAAAGTACCAACAAATATTTCCATCATATTGTCTTCATGAAGAATATTGAAGTCAGCAATCAACTGAAGGAAAGATTTTACATGCCAGATGGCTGAGTCACCATAATCTCCATGAAATGTTGGAAGCCAGTTATATGCATCCCCCAAACTATCACAATAGTTAGGAAAACCCAGGATGTTTGAGAAATCGATAGGTTGAAACATTAAGGTTAACTGGGCACCATATTTCTTCTTTAATTCATCCAAAACAATATCCATTTGATATAATGACTAAACCTTGTACTGAAAAGGTGGAGCTATCAAGTGATGAGCTTTAAAGGTTTTAACATGTCGCATGGGCTCATCTACACACAGCAAAACTTCACAAGTTTATGAGATAACAGGGTTTTATCCCTTCAATGGAGTCGCCATGTGAAAAAGAAAAATAAGCATTTATAAATCTTTTCACAAAAATTATTTTTTGCTTTCCTTTGTAAAAATAAAAACTGGAAAAAAGTCAGTGGAGTCGCTAGAAGAAAACTAAAGATATACTCTAAGCATTAATCAAACAAAGCAAAAACAAAAAGGAATAAAACAAAATTCGTACTCGGGAATAAAAATATTTATCCCCGGCAACGGCGCCAAAAGATGTTGCTGCCTTTCACACACTTGGGTCACGTGGCAGAAATCTTCAAGCCACTCAGTGTGTTCTTGGGGGAAAGTCTTGAGTCAAGGCTATCACCTTGTTCTTGACTCCTCCGTTTAGGCTCAACTCCTAATGAAGCCAAGGGGGGTAGACCCTATTAAGTTACTAAGGATAATTACTTATTATGGTGATGTTAAACTGAATGAGTTACTTAGGAGTTTGAAATTTAACTATAGACAATCAAGGATGACACGATACAAAAATGAACACTCGAAAGCACAATGATGAGACATAATATATATATAAAGCAAGAAAATAACTAGTGCCTTAGAATGGAGTCAAAAAATAGAATCAATGTACTTGCATGTGCTTGGAGTGAATGTTTTGCAATTGCCTCTTGGTACATTTTAAGTTAAATTTGAGGTGTGATTTGATTAAAATTAGGCGGAGGGGTGGACTCCAGATATACCCAAGAGTACTTGGAGTATGTCCAAAACTAAACCTTCATGGCTACCAGCAAGGAATATGTAGGATGAATGGAGTCTCTAGGTCTATTGTTCATAACGCACCCATTAGGGTGTGACAGAGATTGGCGCCCCGAGGTCACTTTTCAGAAGTTCCCGCTTCCTTTGGGTATTTTGCCACCGTGATGGTTTGATCTAGGTGTTGGATTTTCACCTGATGGTTTGTCAATTTGGGAGAGTGAGTCCTAATTATACTAGTCACTCAAGTGCTTTTGATACATCTTGACTGATCGGATGAACCGCAACCAAGTGCAGAGCATACACATCGGAGTCTTGTCAATTTTAGTAAATTTTAAAATTGGGTGTTCTTGTTAAAAAGAAAACCCTCTAGGAACCTCTTTCGATCCAAGTGGATCTCAATCATGGAATAAAGGAGAGGTTAATTTTATAATAGCTGAAGAAACAAATTATAGAAAAGAAAATAGATACATAATTATGATTTTCTAATTAGTCCTACCACTCATCTCTTTCCCCTTTTGGGTCAATCGGGAAGTCGTGGGGTACATATTAAGATTATTTTGAAATATCAAATATGGAAAATGAAATTGATAATGAATCCAAGTATACTATCCTACATATTAGAGCTACGCTAGTTTGAAAAGATATGAGCAAAAGGTAAAAAATTGACACCGACGCAAATCCCCCAAGGGGGGATGGTGAATAGGCTCGAAAGAGCCTATTCGAAAGGACCCTTTATTTTTATTAGCAGCGATTTAAAATATCAGAAAATTAAAATTGATGCACTTTGGTCCTTGTTATATGGGATCCAAAGGCTTACAACAAGCTTGTAACAAGCTAGAATTAAATAGGGTGGTGGGGGAAGCTTTCGTGAAGCTCCGACTCATCCAAGAGTTGGAAATTTGGCAGAGTTTCCTCCTCTTTTTTGTTGGACCTGCTAAAAAATAGGGATCAATCAGAATCAAATATTCCCAAACACACTTTTAAAGTGTTTTGGGTTACTACACTAGTTATCGAAAAAAAACTAAAGTAAACTTTTGTTAAATTGGGGTAATCTAGTTATGCAAAAAGGAACCAAGGAAAGCAAGCTTTCCTTGGGATATTGGCTTGTTGTTTGGGCATCCAATAATATGTGCACTTTATTGCAGAATATGAATCTTTGAAGAACGAAAATGAAACTACCTTATGAGCAAGTTTTAGATCTATGACTTAGCTACTCGCAAAAAGGGAAATTCCTACACCTAGATCTATCTTTATGAAATGATATTCTTTATGAAATTGTAGATCTAAGAAGCAATACTCTTATGAAATATATCTAATAATATATATTCAATTCCTAGAACTAGATCTGATCATAAGAGGGAGAGACAGGTAACCGAAAGATTGAACTTTTTAAGAAATGAGAAGAAGAGGAGAGAAGGTCGGCTCGTTGCTTGAATGGAGCAAGCTGAAAGGAGGCCCTTTTGTGGAGCGCTGAGGGACAGAGTCTTGAGCTTATTAATCAAGTAAGGAAAGCATGGTGGAAGGGATTCCTAACATCAAGTTTTTCAATGGAACTTGCAAAGGGTGCATAATGGGGAAACATGCTTAGCACAAATATGATAAAGGAAAGGAAAGGAGGGTTGTACAAGTGCTTGATATGATCCATTCAGATATGATAGGGCCTCTTCCCACACTGTCATATGGGAATTCAAGGTATGTGATGACCTTCATAGATGATTTCTCAAGGTATTGTTGGGTGTATTTTCTTAAGCTAAAATATGAAGTTTTTGATACTTTCAAAGTGTACAAAGATTTAGTTGAAAATGAATGTGGGAACAATATCAGGGTTCTTAGGAATGAAAATGTTAAGGAGTATTTCAATAATAATTTGTAGCATCTTTGTGAAGAACGTGGAATCCAAATGCAACATTCTATGTCGTACACACCACAATAGAATGGTGTTGCAAAGTGCAAGAACAGAGCTCTCAAGGAGATGGCTACATGCATGATGGAAGCAAAGGATTTCAATCCTAAGATATGGGATGAAGCTATCAATTGTGTTGCATATTTTCAGAACATATCTCCACACAAAGCATTGGAAGGAAAAAATCCGTTTTAGGCTTGGAGTGGTCACAATCCCAATGTTTCTCAATTCAGGGTTTTTGGCTGAAAGGCTTGGGCTAGAATTCCTCCCAAGAAGAGAAAGGCCTTGCAACCTCAAATAAAGGAGCCTGTTATGGTTGGATAAGAGAATATGAAAAGGGCTACAAGCTCTTTGATCTCTTATCTTAGAAAACATTCATTGAAACTAGTGCAATGTAAGTGGGTCTATACGACCAAACTGGTTGTTGATGGTTCTGATATAAATTACAAGGCCATGTTGGTTTCCAAATACTTCTTTTGAGTCCAAGGAGTGGACTATAAAGAGACATTTTCACTGGTTACAAATATGGACTTTGTCAGGCTAGTTTTAGCCATTGTTGCATCTAAGCGATGGGCGGTTCACCACATGGATATGAAGTGTGATTTTCTTCATGGTTAAATTCATGAGGAGATATATATGCAGTAGCCAAAAGTTTTCATTCATGATACTTCACTTTTTTGGAGTTTGAAGAAGTCTCTCTATGGCCTCAAGCAAGCCCCCAGGGATTGGTATTCCAAGATGGACAATTTGCTTCCATCGCTTGGCTTTGAAATATGTCAATGCGATCCTAATGTATATTTGTAGAATTTTGGTGATTTATAGAAGGTCATAGTACTACATGTTGATGAACTTTTGATTATAGTAAGTTTCATTGATTATATAGGATCAATAAAGTCTTCATCGCACAGTGAATTCTCCATGACTGGCCTTGGATTGTTGAAACAATTTCTTGGCTTAGAGATTGAGAAATATGATGCAAGGATAAAGGTAAGCCAACCAAAGTATGCTGGAGGATTGTTATTAAATTTCAAAATGGTTGAATGTAAGGCAGACAAGTTCCCATTCCTTTCATGAATAAAACTAGGTGATTTTGGTGCATCTCCATCGGTGGACAGCTCATTGTACATACAACTTGTTGGGAGATTGTTGTCTCTTACACACTCTGGACATGATTTGGAATATGATGTTAGGTGTTGTTGCAAGATATATGAAGTTGCCTCATGATATCCATAGGAAGGTTTAAAAAAGAATCCTTCATTATGTGCAAGGAACCAAACACTTTGGGGTACACTATGTTGTTGGTTCTCCACTAGAACTATTTGGATTTACTTATTATGATTGGGATGGAGATTCCATTGATATAACATCTAGTTTAGGTTATGTATTCATGCTTTCACATGGTACGATATGCTGGTCAAGTAATAAACAAAAAACTATATCCCTTTCATTAGCTGAGGTCGAGTACAGAGGAGCAATGAACACAGCTACACAATGTGTGTGGTTGCAAGGTATTCTTGGGGAAATTGGTTTTGCATTTGATTCACCTAAATTCATTTGGTGTGACAATAAAAGTGAAATCAATATTTCCATTGATCCAGTATAGAGAAAGTGGACCAAAAAAATTGACATACACATGCACTACATCTGTATCGTGGTTCATGAGTAGGTGATATCATTCGAGTATTGCTCATCTGCAAAGAAAACTGATGACATATTCACCAAGATATTCACAGAGAATACATTCACCTATCTGAGATCAATTCCTAAAGTCGATGAAACATGGTGATGAGTGATATTCACTTTCATATTTTTCTCCATGTCCATTTTAGAGAGGAGGTTTTGTTCCCATGAGGTTTTCATGCTTACCTTGGTTATATGGACAAACAAATTTTTGTAAGAGGTTACTTGATCCTTAGTTTGCAAGTGTTGTGACAGATATCTATCTTATGACTTAGGGTCTTAGGGTCACCAACATACTAGGGTATGGCTTGTAGACATCAAGGATTCAAAAACATATATAAGATAAATAGGGTTAGTAGGACATGTACCTTTTTACCGATGGTTGATCCAAGATTTAACCTTCTTCCACAGATGATCCTCAACCTTCTGATCTTCTATACCTGCAACAAATATTGATGTTCCTCCACATTATCCATTATTGTTATATAAAGAAGAAAGAACATATTACAATTTCATTTAAGCATAAATAACAATAGATATAATGATTCGTAACAACAAAGGCATGCACTAATACAATATGGAAGAAAGACACTCTTTATTAAGAAGTTCAGGAAACATTGGAGGTAAGTGAGTTGCGTAGCATCTAGGATGTTGCACATACTCACGTGGAACCACACAAGGCAAAGATAGCATTATAGGAAGAAAATAGTCCACTTTTTGATATTTTCATGTCACTTTTTGTACTTATGGACCATTTCTTCAGAGTATTGGTCCTTAGTGGTTAAGTTAGTTAGAAGTTTGTTAGAATTTAGTTACAAGTGAACCTTGAATGTAAATGCGCAAGCCTATAAATAGAATAATTATGCATACAAGAGATAGAGAGATACATGGAGAATGAATACCAGATGTAATGCTAGATAGATTGATACCGGATTGTTGTATGTTTTGATCTACGAATTGTTCTGTAGATTTAATATGATGTGATATAAATTGATCTGAAGTTTTGTTTCCCTTTATCTTTTCCTGTTTTACATTGCTGCAATTCTGATGTTGAATGATGAATGGATCTGCATATGACTATATAATGTGATGCTTTCCTCTTATGGATACTGCCATCTTTTAGATATGTTTTTCCCACTTGTATATATGCTGTAATGATTAATGACTAAATGTGACATGATGAATGGTTTAGTAAGTAGTTTAGATCTAGAAATTAAGCTGATGAACTTGTTGAGGCGTGGAAAATCACAGGTAACAACAGTTAGGGATTCTCCCCAGTAAATGTTCCCAACTAGTCCACCACTGTTTGGTATGGGGAATCCGTCCGGTTTATGGTCCGGCTACCGTAGGTCAAGTAACAAATTTAAAGGTTTTACCAGTTACGGCCCAGTCCACCATGTATATTTTTAGTATTTTGTGTTTAAGTATGATGTGCAAGTGCCTATCTAAAAAAAAATGTAGATTGATAGAGATAACGAGGAGTGTCACAATGTGATGCGCAGGTTCTTACCTCTCGTCTTAACTCTCTCACATTTCAATCACACACAGCAAGAAACTAAAAATAACTAACTAACCTATCCTTATGGAGCAAAAGTATCAATTATCAATGAGTAATGTGTTTTTGTGCCTGCATTAAGAAAAATTACAGATAGCTGTTACTTATTTCAGAAAACATGAACATTAATAGATATATGAACAACAAGATAGATTATTGTTTATGAAAGCCTTCATTACTCATAGTGGAAATTTCATAGAATAAACTAGAGTGCATTCATAACATGAACATAGATTCAATGAGTTAGAACGATCTCATAGTTAATGGACATAATCTGAAAATGAAATAGTTCACATTCAACTAATCCATAGCACAGAATTTGAAACATTCCACCAAGCTTTCTCTAGCAGGAAACTTGTAATTCTTTATTGCAAAAGGAATAGTTCTTCTTACAACATACTTCTCACAAATATGTCTGGAAAAAAGTCCTTTTCTACATCTAACTCTCCTATACTTATACAAAAAAGACAAAACCTTTGAGCTGCCCCCAAATGACTTTTGGGCTTTCCCAACGTTTCAATCCCAAATTTTGTCTTGTAGTGAGTGCTCATGATTTATACAATATATTACATTTAAAAAAAAATTAATAGAACACTTTTATGAAGAGGGCCCTGCTTTGTCATTAATGAATTTTTTCCATGCCCGGGCCTCTGCTAATATGCTTTCAAAATTAGAGGGTTCAAGGAAGTGGATATTTATCTCATACTTAGCAGCCTGATTTTTAACCACTTATATTCTCGCCAGACTCAGGCGCAGTTGGTCTTCTAGTAAGTGGATACTTACTACTGCATGAGCTACTGCATTCTTCAGAATCTGTTCATTTAGATCCTTGACTTGTTGGATCTCCTGCTCATCTTTTAGATACCTATTATGTTGATGTTCTATGAACAACTCATGTTTTAGTATTGGATCCAGTCTTTTATCTGCAGAAACCTGGCATCTATTGTATGTGACCATCATTCTTCTGTAGTATTCAGCACATAACCCTTTTTGTTTTCTTTACTGTCTTCTTGAATTAGTTTGCAGTATTTATTGTAAACTCCAATAGGTCATAATCCTACTTTAAACTATGTTGATATTTAGCTGGTAGCTCTGCAAGGGTTTCCTCATTTGTTTCTATCCACACTATCCTTCTTGTCAGGACCTCCAAAATATCTTGAGATCTGTCTAAAAAATATGAAGTGGTGTCCAAGATTTCTTCTAATCTGTTATCTATTTGTACAATCTTACACCTTTCTTCCTCAATGCACATTTGCAGATGGTGGATATTTCTTCTCTGAGTTAGAAGATGCTCCTTCAAAGGCTAGACATCTATCTTATGTTCCATAGCATCTTTCAGTGATGCTGTTAATGAATCATTCTCTCCCTCCAAAACTGATACCTGCATTTGATATTGTTTTTCCTTTTCTTCCGTGGCAGCCTTCTCCGATTCTAACTCAATGGCCCTATTTTACAACTGGACCTTCTCTGCACCTAGAGTTTTGTAAGACACCTGAAGGTCATTCTTCTCAGTTTTCAGCATTTGATGCTCTAGCTGTAGCCTTTGTAGTTATGCTAAGCTTTTCTGAGCATCCTTTTCTATTTTCTCTACTGAGACTTCTAAGGCCATGTTGTTTTCCTGTGGATTCTGAAGTTCTATCTTTGAAGTCTTCACTTCATTTTGCATATCCTCAAATTTCCTCTTTAGCTTATGACCTTCATCCCTCTCTTTCTTCAAAGTTTCCTTTAATTGTGTTGCATTCCTTTTTGATTGCTACGGGTATGTCATAATCCTATCTACATTGTCTTCAGTTGCCTGGGTTAATTCCACCCCAGCTCTGGCTGTCAGTCGTGGATCTGCATCTGTTCCATACACCACGGTTTTCTCAGTTATCATCTGTCCTGATTGTCCTCTCGTTTCAACCTTATTTTCGGTTCTTTTGATAATCATTTTCTTCTCCTTGTCATAGAGAATGGTGTTGAAATTAGGTATCTCCTCCCCCTCTTTTTGCATGAAAGGTATCAAATTCATTCTAGAAAGCATAGTTTGCTCTTGAGTGCTGCCAGAAGTTGCAACAGGCTCCTAGGAATTAAGATTATCTTGTTCATGCCCTTGATCTGTATGATCATGTTCATCCTGTGTGTCTATTGGGTCAGTAGTCTACTGATATTTCTTAGATCCTATTAATCTCAGACCCTCACTTTCATCTTGTCCTTTATTTATCTCTGCTTCTTCATTTCTCTTTCTCTCCTCCTCTTCCTTCTTTGCTACTTCCTCTGTAGCTCTTTTTCTCTCTTGTTCTTCTTTCTTTGTTGCTTCCTCTGCATCTCTCTTTCTTTCTTCTTCTTCATGCTTTAGCCAGATTTCTGCCTCTTGTGCTAGCCTTCTAGCATCTTCTTCTCTTTTTCTGGCCTCTTCTTTTTCAGCTATCTTCTATGTGGTTTCACCCTTTCCACTTACAATGGTGATTTTATGTTTAAATCTCTTCTTTAATGCAGTCATATTCTTGGGATTTCTGAAGATTTCTTCATCCTTGTTCCAGAAATTTGTGTATTCAAAATGAACATTTTCTTCTTTGCAATGCTATGCAACCTTATTTTTGGAGTCATTCCAGTGAAAGTTCATCTCACCAAAATGGAAGTGCTCCAACTCCTGCACAAATTCTATAGTCAGTTTCACCTTTGAAAATTTATAACTCCCCAGCCAGAAAGGTATGGCAGAATATGCTGCCTTCTTATGTTTGAACAAGAAGCTTCCAACACCTTCAATGTATACCTGCCTGACTACTTCTTTATGTAACACATAATTAGTGGAATATATAGGGAGTAGAGAAGGTTCCCTAGAGCCACCATACATTCTGATATACATCCCCTCGCCAGTCAGATAATAACTTCCATATTCTTCAATAAATTTGAACGCTTCTTCTGACATGCAGTTGCATTCAGTCATGAAAATCAGGGCATACAAAGGAATGATGAAGTGTTCACATATCTCTTTGTAGTGGCTATAGTATTTGTGTGCCCAAAATAATTTGTATGCAGTGTATATAGGGGTGTTGTCCCTATCCCAATTACACCTAAAGGCTGGAAAGGACTAGGTACATAATATACAATCAACTAAGATAGAGCTCATGTAGAACTCTAACTTCTTCTGTGATACCCCTCCCAAAGATGAAGATATGCTTGCTGAGAGGCTATTGGATACTATGTTTTCCCAATTGAATATGGTCCCTTGAGTAGCCACATAGAAAATGATTGGTATCCATCCCAATTTGAAGCTTTTTCTGTGAGCTATCCCAAAAATTCTATTCAACCTCAGTGCTATAAATATGTAAGGGGTATGGAGAGTGGCTGTATCATATTCTCCTAATGGTCTGGTTAGAAATTTCTTCACTGGTATCATCATTCTTTTTATTGTTTCAACCAGGTCTAAATTTGTCTCCTTCAACTAGCTTTCTGTTAAGTAAATTTAAGCAGGAGGCAAGTGATATTCCATTGAGACATAAGTAGGACTGTATGCAGCATATCCTTGTTTGGCAGTATTCTCCAAAATCATCGTAGTTACATCTTCCCTAAGCAAAATCCAGCCGATCTCCTCTGAACATGGGAACAACCTAGGTCTTGTGGCTACCTTCATAAGAGTCGATTTCTTGATGTTTGCATATATAGTTAGCTCTTCGAATCCTGCATCAGGCACATTCTGATTTGCAATCATCCTGTATATCTCACCCCATTTATAGTCTGGCTCTATCCAGGTGGTGGCTTTGGTATCTTCATATATGTATTCACCTTGGTGATGATTTCCACCTCTGGTTCTGCCTTTGGAGCAGGAGCCTTCTTCTTTTGTCTTTTAGACATATCTCCTTTGAAATAATTACCCTGTCATTAACCAAGCATGTTCTTAGACCATTGGAGCTTTTAGTTAGTGTTTTAGTAATGAAAAACTGTAACAACCTATTTACCTCTTCCATATGCATTCTCACAAATCAACTATACAGAGCACCAATGCATAAAAGAAAATTCCAAGGCAAAAAGAATCTTCTGCAAGATGGGTCTTAAAATGCTCTAAGTCTGTCTATGACTAAAAACAAAATCCTAAAAGAAAACTCATCATTTAACTCAGATTGCATCACCGTTACTGCTAAACCTCAAACTGCTAAACATGAACCACTCTATCAATAAGGCTAAAATTCGAATGCAAGACCCTATCCAGTGATTGAAAATGCAGAAATCCCCAACTTGACCAAAATATTGAAAAACCTTCGCTGTTTCACGAAAATAGGGTAAGCGCCTATGAAAAACTGAAAACTCCCCTCGACCGGCCATAAACAACCCCAAAATAGTTGGTGCAGATAGTGTAACGATTGTCTGCACCAACTACCTAATCCTTCAGAATGGGATAGAGCATCCATAATGGCTCAAACACAGGCTCAAGAAACTCCCACCACCAATACTATCAAACTAACTGATACCTCACGCCGCAAGGATAAATATTCATTTTAAACAGCTAAATACACAATTGTGGGAAAACTCAACAAGGGGAATATCCTTGTTCCCAAAACGACCAATAAAACCAAGAGAAAGGAGAAACCATGGTTGGCCTACCTAGCAAGCAAGCTGTGAAGTCGATGGACGACGCAAGAATTTCCACGAAAGAAAACCAATCCAATGAAATATAGACAGTTGGGCATGAAGGTACAACTCAATCAGCGAGGACGGAGCAGACGTGATTTTTCACAAGGGTAAGAATAAAATAATGCTTCACCAATATATATATAACCCTTGGGAAATAATCGGTAGGAAAAACCTTATCGGCGGGCAGAACCACTAATGCATCGGCATGATAGTTCAGAAGATAGCCACAACGACGGGTAGCAGAAAGTCTATGGGTTCCGCGACCAACTGAAATCTTTAGTGATCAGAGCCTCTAAGGACTACAGATCGATGACCTTAAAACTAAGCATCTTCACAGTGTCGACGTTTCAAAGCTGAAAACTTTCACAATGTCGGTGATATAAAGAACTAAACGCTGCCATAGTCACGTATCGGATATCGGAGCCACTAACCAATAATGCGTCGGCAGAATAGTTCACAAGACAGTCACAACGACGGATAACAAACTGACTGCGGACCCCACGGTTCACAAAATCATCGGTGATCGGGAGCTTTAATGATTATGTATCGGCAACTCAAAGCTCAATGATGTCGCCGTTTCGGCAACGTAAAGGACTAGCCCTCCGATTAATTGTCAAACACAGTTTCGATAGAGAAAATGAAACAAAATCATTGAAAAGAAAAAGGTTTAGGCAATAAAACCACAGAATTAGCAACGATAAGAGCTTTTCGTCAGGGTGTTTGCTATCTTCCCTCCAAATAGGTGGTGACATAGAATACTAATGCTCTGATCGTGATAAAACAAAATCATCAACAGTCAAAAAATAAAAGTTTTGAAAAATAAAACAAAGGAGATAAAAGCGCATCAACGAAAATCAGGACTGTCCATCGGGACATTCATTGTTTACCTTCCGAAACGATAGCTGCATAGAGAACTAATGCCCCAATTCGTTGTTCAACCGAATTTCGACAGCGATAAAGGAAATCATCTACAAATCAAAACTTTAAGTTCTATAGTTAAAAGCATTAGCTGGACAAAAGGATGTTTTAGATCATTCAACTTCCCAAATGAAGGAAAAAAGTTGACCTCAATTCAACCTCAAAAAATACAAATTTGTAGCAGAGGAAAAACAAGGTCCAGGAATCCAAACAATCCCAGGTAAGATAAAATCAAAAGGAGGGTCCAAAATTTTTAAAAATTTGGGAAAAATGTTGCAGCTGTAACAGAACCTCTTATGCCTGAACCCTCCTCTATACTATGGAAACTTGGTTACGATAACTCTCCCTCAAACATATTGGGTGAGACCTCATCCACTCCGTGGGTATTGCTAGATAGGATAAAACCTGTCTGGGCCGATGCTCAGGGGGATCGCAACTTGTTGAGCGTCGACAGAGTTGAACCCCTATCAACTGGGTTTTGTTGGTCGGGATTGCACCAAAAAATGGTTCCATTGCCGGGACCTTGTTACGACTAAGAAGAGGGCATGTGGAATTCAGAAAATGGTTACCCAACAATGGATGTGGCATTCGACGCTATCAAAACTTCAAGATTGGTTTGATCAAAATCTGAAAGAATTTGCTAAGGCAAAAAATCAGAACCTTGGGCTAACAACTAACAAGTGGTTAGCAAGGTACATCCACAACGGTCTGAACGAATATTTTTTCAACGAATTTCCTATCATATTATACAAGTGGCTGATGCAATTCACATACAAGAAGACACAATTCCAAGGAGGAGAACCAATGTCCTAGACCCTTGAACTAATTCATGAGCTATAGGAGACTGACAATAGTGTGTCACACACCATTGATGTCTGGTTGGATATTATTCTAGAGGGATATATCGTCGAGTTTGCTGTCGACACCAATAAATATTACAACGAAGTAGAAAGGGAGTTCTTCAATGGACCCAAAGATAGGTTCTTACTGTCACTTCAATTGTCAATTAAAATGTTAGTTTACATAAAGGGTATACTCAAGATGCACCTAGAGTAGTAACACCTTGGTTTACGGAGGTTGTTGATACCGTGACCAAGGGGGGAGACGTGTGAGAAGATAAGGGTTAGAGGGGTGAAATTTTTTATGAGATTGTGAGGGAAGTCAAGGAAGAAAGTGGTTGAACAAGGGGAGGAGCAAGGTTCCTGTTAGTGCCAGAAATTGTTCTTAGACTACTAGAATACCAAGCCAACACAATCTCAAAAGTAAAATTAAATAAAATAGGTTTTAGGGTTTTGGTTTTAAAAACTTCATGAGCAAGGAGGAAATAAACATCCACAAGCTAATACCGAATTGAATCATGCAAGTTGGATAAACTAGGGATCAAACACATCCCAATAAGCCATAAACATTACACATGAAATACTAATTCCACCCACATGCTACAAGCGTTTACATGAATAAACCTTTAAACAAGAAATAAAATTGTAGACTAAGCAATCAACTAGATCAGAAATGAAAAAGCATAACAGGTAAAAAGTCTTATCGCTTTATATATAATCAATAACAGTCATCCACTTACATAAGAGTTATAAATGCTAGCTTGAGAAATCAAAGCTCCAAAAGCCTCTCCTTGAGTGAAAAATCCCACACCAAAACTGTATGTTTGTCTTCCTTTTATCATTACAAAGGTAAAGTAGTTCCATAACTAAATTCTAAGTCAAAATTTGAAACATTTACATCAATTTGTTACATGATAACTCAAAATTTTTAAAGACAATTAACCAAAAAATAACAAATCGGATTTGGGCAAATTTGACAAATTTCTGAAAATTTGGGTCTTAAAGACGCTTTCATATCTCTCGATCTAGGACACCTGTGCAAAAAATGAGAGAGGTTTTTTCAAATGATGAACAAAAACCTCTCTTGGTTTTTAAAAATTCCTCTTCAATTGATCGTAATACGTGCTGAAAATTTATGACTAAAACAAAAAATTATTAAATAATTCAAACCATGAAAATAGGCTACAAAGATGAATTCAAATTTATCTAAAGATAATAGCTGTTGCAAAAATGAGAGAGGTTTTTGTGCATGATTCTGTTTTGAACAAAAACCTCTTTTGATTTTCCAAAATTCATTTCCATGACCTTGTAATCGTCTCCCAACGATAATGACAAAAAACAAGAAAAACATAGCTGCTACATGAATCTCCTCATGAAAATATTTGAAAAAGGACTAAAAACTGAGGGTTATATTATAAAGAAAACTTGGAATAAACTTTTATTATAATTTTTTGAAAGCTTAAAGATATACATATTAACTAATAATCCCAAAAGACAAACCTTAAAACTAAATTAATGAAATAATTCAGTCATTAAAAGAATTAAATCCGACAAAAATTAATGATTGTCAAAAGTTCTTAAAATCAACATAAAATGTAAAATCATTTTAAACCAATGGTTGAAAATCAGGACAAAAAGAATAGATAAACTAAGAACAAGATCTAGTTATAACATCCGGCTCTTACTGTAGGATGAATTCCTCCTTGTGAGGCTTCAAGAACCTGTAGACCTTGTGCCTTATTCATCGGGTGATGGAGTCATTTACCAAATCTCTGTAACTTTCTCAAAATATTAACACATACCTCTGAAATGACAAAATACTGCTACAAACCAGCATACTGGAAAGAATCTACATGCTTGTATAGCAAGCTTATTCTGCTATTTACTCCTACTTCTAATCGGAGGAAACAACCCAATCAAGTGTAATCATACTTCCAGTGAAGCGAAGAAACCATTTGATTGAGAATCATAATTCCATGCATGCTACTATTTGAGAAAACCCACAAAAGATGTGATAATGCAATAAAGAGTCTGTAGGCAGCTGATACTTATGACTGGAAATAGGAAGTATGCCAAAAGCTGGAGCATTAGAAACCTTTGAAAAATACAGCTCTATCCAAGAAGCCATAGGATTATGAAATTTCTGATTTAAAACTTCAATGTCTTCATTATATTCATCATAAAGTGAAGCATTCTCTTCCTCTCCATTGCTGTTCTTTTTAAACTTTGGCTCAAGAATGGAAACCAAGGGCTCTTCAAACTGTGTCTCGATGTTTAAATAAAAGCCTTGATCAAAACTTGAACAAATACAATTCTGAAAGTGACCATAAGTCAAGAATGACAACTTATTTATTATATCAATAGTAAGAGGTTGAAGAGAAACAACTTCTTCTTCATAACATGATAATCTCATAGCAGGAACTAGGAAATTTCTACTATAATCCACTGAAAGTATATTATCATCGAAAAATTCATCAAACTGATATGAAGAATCAACACAAGCGTCATTTATATCCTTGTTCATATGAAAATCTGAAAATGATGAAGAAAACTGTCTTAAATATAAATGATACCTACGTTATTCTTCTTATTCATAAGCTTGTATATCTTCAACATGATCCTGATCTCGAAGAATTTTGCAAGCTCGGATGTTCTTCTCCACTCCTTTTGCATCCTCAAACAATTTTCTTAAAGATGATTATTTCCTTTCTAACAAGAAAAAGACAAGATCTGAATGTTGAGCCATAACATAATATACCATAGCAAGTTTTTTCGAAGGTCTGATCTCCGTAGGCATACTGATATAAAAACTTTGAAACCTCCAATTAAATTTAGTAATTGGCTCATCATTCTCCCTTTTCAAACTATAACATTTGGAAATAAATTTATCATAAGATTTATTCTTACCCCAATACTTCAAAAATACATAATGTAACTCTTCCCACGATCCAATTGAATCATCTTTTAAGTTTCGGAACCAAAACCCAACATCTCCAAAAAAGGATTTTGAAAATAACCTCATGACAACATCCTCATGCATGATTTCAAAATTATCAATGAAATTATGAAAAGATCCTAAATTCTTCTTTGCTATAATATGGTCTTTTCCTGTAAAATGGGGAAGATATTCAACAAAGTAGGAAGGGTAAGGGTGTAAGAGAGATGGCATCCTAAGAGGTTTAAACATCTTCTATCTGAGCCTAGACTGAAAATCTATGAGTTGAAAATGAGGTTCAACAAGTTGTTCACAAGTTTCGGCAGTGATGGTAGAAGGTAATAGATTAGTTTTATTCTCTACAAGATGACTAGAATAATCAGCTTCAAGAGATATGGGTATGTGTATATCATGCTGCACATGTATTTCAAATGAAGGAATGGGATCAACATCAATAAAACAAGAATGCATATTTTCTTCTTCCAAAGAGGGATATGTACTTGAAGGTTTATGATCATCGGAATAGACAAAACAAAAATAATTCTTTTGACATGCAATGGGAAAGATAGGAAAGAACCGATGAATAAGAACAAAACCTCATGGAGAAAAGTAACAAGCTGATACCTAGTCTTTCCATTTGGCTTCTTCATTTTTCTGTTAACAAAATTCTCTTTGCAGTGGAATCTTTAATCGTGGAGTCGCCGGTGAAAAATTGTAGTCTAAAAGATTTTCTGACTTTATTCACCTCTCAAAATCAGATGAATAATGATATTGCAAGGAAGCTATACTTCAACTTCATCCCTGGCAACGACGCCAAAGATGTTAGTGCCATAAATTGTTCTTAGACTACTAGAAGAACAAGCCAACACAATCTCAAAAGTAAAATTAAATAAAATAGGTTTTAAGGTTTTGGTTTTAAAAACTTCATCAGCAAGGAGGAAATAAACATCCATAATATAATACATAAATGAATCATGCAATTTGGATAAACTGGGGATCAAACACATCCCAATAAGCCATAAACATTACACATGAAATACTAATTCCACCCACATGCTACAAGAATTTACATGAATAAACCTTTAAACAGGAAATGAAATTGTAGACTAAGCAATCAACCAGATCAGAAATGAAAAATCATAATAGGTAAAAGGGCTTATCAGTTTATGTATAATCAATAACAGTAATCCACTTACATAAGAGTTATAAATGATAGCTTGATAAATCAAAGCTCCAAAAGCCTCTCCTTGAGTGAAAAATCCCACACCAAAACGGTATGTTTGTCTTCCTTTTATCATTACAAAGGTAAAGTAGTTCCATAACTACCTTCTACGTCAAAATTTGAAACAGTTACATCAATTAGTTACATGATAACTCAAAATCTTTAAATACAATTAACCAAAAAATAGCAAATTGAATTTGGGAAAATTTGGTGAATTTCTGAAAATTTGGGTCTTAAAGACGCCTTCATATCTCTCGATCCAGGACACTTGTGTAAAAACAGAGAAAGGTTGTTTTACATGATTCTGTTTTGAACCAAAGCCTCTCTTGGTTTTTAAAAATTCCTCTTCAATTGATCAGAATACGTGATGGAAATTTGTGACTAAAACAAGAAATTATTAAATAATTCAAACCCTGAAAATAGGACACAATGATGAATTCAAATCTCTCAAACGATAATTGCTGTTGTAAAAATGAGAGAGGTTTTTATGTATGATTCTCTTGTGAACAAAAAAATCTTTTTGTTTTCCATAATTCATTTTCATCACCTTGTAATCTGCTCCCAATGATAATGACAAAAACAAGAAAAACAGAGCTGCTACAAGAATCTCCTTATGAAATTTTTTAACAAAGGACTCAAAAATGAGGGTTATATTATAAAGAAAACTTGGAATAAACTTTTATTATAAGTTTTTGAAAGCTTAAAGATATATATATTAACTAATAAGTCCAAAAGACAAATCTTAAAAATAAATTAATGAAATAATTCAACCATTAAAAGCATTAAATCCAACAAAAATTACTGATTGTCAAAAGTTCTTAAAATCAACATAAAATATAAAATCATTTTAAACCAACAGTTGAAAATTAGGAAAAAAAGAATAGATAAACTAAGAACAAGATCTAGTTATAACAATTCCGACTAGAGAAGAGGTCATTAGAGGAATTTTGGGGTCTAAAATGGGCCTCCTAAGGAAAATAATAAAATAATAGTTAAAATAATAAAATAATATTGATTAATTTTGGAGGAAGAAAGAAAAAAACTACTTTTTGTGTTCGTATTTTCGACATATCTCACTGTGTTTTTACTCAAATTTCGATCAAGAGAGCTTGTTGGATGCGGAATTTGATTCCACATCCAATGAGTACCCACACTGCATACTTTTGATGGACCCCGCTACCCCAAAAACAAGAAATACCTGAAAAAATGTGATGATGATGTCATCATCACATTTTTTCAGGTATTTCTTGTTTTTGGGGTAGCGAGGTCTATCAAAACTATGCAGTGTGGGTACTCATTGGATGCGGAATCAAATTCCGCATCCAACGAGCTCTCCCGATCGAAATTTGAGTAAAAACACAATGAGATATGTCGAAAATATGAACAAAAAAAGTAGTTTTTTTTAATGACAAATATGTCAGTTCAACCATTATGGTTGACTTATTTTATTGAAATTATATTGGTTCTTGAATTCCAACTCACAAAAACTTATTTTGGCACATTTTCTTATAAGGCCCATTTTAGACCCCAAATTTCCTCTAATGAGAGGACAGGGAAAGATCCTGTTGTGATCAGGACGCAAGACCATGAAGGACAACCACATGGGAAAAAGATACCCTATAGTGACAATGAGGAAGACCATGCCTAGGATATGCCCATAATGACAGTAAGATCAAACCCCAGCAACAACATACCCATGCCTCCGCGCATTACTCCAAACTCAGGAAAAACTCCAAGTCCCACGTCGAGTTGTCTGATGTGCCAGCAATAGTATAGTAGTAGCTCAACATCTGTAGGAAGGAGACCCAAGATGGAGGGAGATGACATGAAGCTACCTTTGTTCCATAGAAACGAGACTAATGATCCTCAGCAGTACTGGTTTTTATGTGAAGCAGCGTGGACTGTTAGACAAGCCACTGACGATGATGTAAAGAAAGGAAAGTTAGAGACTACTATGAGGGGTTGTGCGCTCGATTGGTTTATGAATTTTATCCAAGCTCATCAGGGGACTCTAGAAAAGACATTGGATGATATCCAAATGGGACTAATCGAGGAATTTAGAAAATCGAAGTCGAAAGCACAATACATTACTGAGTTGAAGGAAATCAAGCAATTTCCTAATGAGACCGTTTGGGACTTCGATCAGAGGCTCAAGACACTCACGGCCCGAGTCATTTTTTCTATGAATTATTTCCAACATAAATAATGGTTTGTCGTAGCATTGGTTTCTCATATATGACAACCATTGATGCAGGAAAAGACAGCGACGTAGAGTGTTGGGCAAAATATGCACTATTTAATTCAACACTTAATTGTGAACCTGGGAAGGAAGCTTATGAGATGCAAGCACAATATGTGCAAGATTTGAAGGCTTGAACTAACCTAAGCTGACTAAATATGCAGATGTGTTAACATGAAACTATATGATTTTTATTTACATGCATGACTATCATGAGTTAAATGCAAGAATTTAATCTATCTAAAAAAACAGAAAATTAACTAAGAACTTGAAAAGTAACTGTAAATTAAAATCTAATCCAATGTTATATTAATCTATTCTATAAAGGTAGGAAACAAATTAATAAGTCTAATGCTATGCTAATCTATTCAATGAAAAAAAATTGCAACAATTAATCTACGAAAGTGGTCACTTGGTCTGAAAGCAATCTAATGTAATGAAAGTAAATTTAACTATTCAGAACATGCAACAAATCAACTAAACTATTTCGTGAATGACTGAACTATATGCTTATGCAGGAATGAGAATCTACTTAACCATGCGATTACCTACGAAAGTAAATACTGAAATTAATTACGAAAGCAAATATGAAATTAATTACTATAAAACAGGAAATTATGCTATAAGTGAAAACAACAATTAATCTATCTATTCTATGAGCAAAACTACTCTATATTTTCAAAAGAGAAAACTAACTAACTATCCTACTCTAGTTATTGAACTTGTGCAATCGTATAAAGCAAATTGAAATGTTAATCTAAGGACCAAGTGTAAACAAATACTTTGCGAAGAATCATAAACTAATGTAAGCAAACTAGTTTAACGAATGTAATCTAATCAACAACTAATCTATGAATTTGAAAAGTAAACTAAGCTATAAAACTTTCAAGATAAAACTTTTAAAAATACTAAAAACTAATGTATCTAAAGGGGAAAAATGAAAAAAACAAACAAACCCAATTCCTAATGCTCAGAATCTATCATGCAAAAGTTCTGAAACTCATACAAGAACAAAACTAAAGTAAAGTTGAGGATAAAAATAAAGTAGACTAAACTAAGCTCAAAATAAAATAAATTAGACTAATGCTAAAGATAGAACTCAAAATAAAAATAAAACTAAACTAGAAATTTCATGAGCTGAACTAAAATGAAACTAAAAAAGATAATTGGAACAAACTAAATTAATTAAAATATCATAAAGCAATGAAATAACCCACTATTCAAAATTCACGCTAAGCAATTCAATAACAAAATATGAATGATGTAAAAAATGCAAAGTTCAAATTGCAAAGTAAATACAAAATACATCTAAGAATTCTAGAATATAAATTAAAGTTTTAGAAGAAAAAAATTACAAAATACAATACAGTTATGTAAATTACCAAATATACAAAACTAAATATGAAATAAATTCAATTATAAACACTTTAACCTATATTAAAAACAATTATAAACCAATTGGAATTATTTTATTAATACAATACAAAAAGAAGAAAACATTTATACTCATTTATATTCATAATTTTATCATAATTAAAACTGAAACAATTAATCTTATGTATTAATATAAAACTGAATATGAAATGCTAAAGATGGATTCGAATCCCCACCAACTACAAAACACAATAAAATGATGGAAAATTAACCTATATCCTAGCTAATTATTTCTACACAAAACTTAATATTAGAAATTCTGGAAATGAATGAAAATTCTCTAAAATTCTATCTAAATTCAAAGTAAAGGCTGGAAGACAGACTAGATGAAGGTGCGAACAGGAGGCTGAAAAACAGTCCACACAGAGGGACAAACAGAAGGCTGAAAATACAATCTAGACAGAGGGATGAATGGCGGGCCGTATGGAAAATTGCATAAAAACTCAGGAAAATTACATTTTATCAACAACAAAAATTATATACAGGAAAACTAAATATATTTACA
Organism: Pseudotsuga menziesii; assembly: GCA_001517045.1. Taxonomy (NCBI): domain Eukaryota; kingdom Viridiplantae; phylum Streptophyta; class Pinopsida; order Pinales; family Pinaceae; genus Pseudotsuga; species Pseudotsuga menziesii. The sequence goes on along the minus strand of LPNX010710200.1, from coordinate 183,028 downwards.
TAAAAACAAAATTACTTATCTACAAAAACAAATGGTAAATGCTGGATATGTACAAATGGAACCTCCAGTTGTTGAGGGGCCCTTCTCAGCAATCATAGGTTGGTCTACATCAATGACTTACTTCACAAAAGATTGAAACATGCATACATAGCTGAACATAGAGTTTTATTAAATCTGAGCAGAATTTTATAGAGTTTATATGCTGGCTACTAGCTACCCGGCCACTAGCTCTCAGGAAGAGGCTGGAATATATAACATTGAGAAGGGTGAGGAGGTCTACCCTTTTAGTGTTCGATCGCTCCTAAAATAGAAAACCATAAAGGAATTTAACTGATCCAATGCCACTGCACAGTAATTCTTCCTCCTTCAGCATGATTGTGGCATGGTGTGGTTTGTCTGCTCCTCCTTAATCATGAACGGATCTTCTCCAGTGTGCATGGTGGTTGTGGTTTGGGAACCGATGAGTACACAGGGGTGAGTCTCTAGAACAAGAACCCCTTCATCAGAGTGAATGGTGGATCTTCTGGAACAAGAACGCTCCATTCCCTAAAAATGTGGGAAGTAACCAGCTTGTTGTTGGGCGAAATCAATGCACCAACAATCCTTCTAGACTATTGAACATTCGATCACCTAGGCGGGTGGACAGCAATATGGTTTGCAAATTAGTCCAACAGGTAATGCATGAGATTTACTTATTAACAATGAGCAGTATGTTTGATGAGCTAGATGGATAAATGGACAACAAGCTGGACAGTGAGCTGGATGATGAGCTTAATTCATGGATGAATTCAATTGGTTGGGTGCTAGGTTTAAATAATGGCTGGGATTTATTTGCTGGAAGTTAGGTTCCATATTTTTCATGGTGCACTCCTCTTCTTCATGGCATGCAAGAGTTTACCCTTCATGGCCTACAAAAACATAAAAATGCATTAATTACAGTCAACGGCCTGCATATATGATCCGACAGATTATTCCTTTTCAAAGATTACACTGATCCAATATGGTACAATGGTTCAAAGAAACAACGGGTGAAACGCAACAGAGGAAATGTAAAAAAATCGGAGGTCATAAGGACATCTCCTTCCGCAACGTCGGGCAGCCAAACCACTAATCTATCCATGGGGATAACTGGGAAACAAATAATAATGCGTCGGAGCTTTAAAACATCGGAGCGATAGCGGAACGGGAGCCGCAATGGTGGAGATATAAAGGATATCGTAGTCTGCGATGGGCATAATCTTGATCGAAGACAAAATGACTAAATGAATGGAAGGATAATGCTTTCAGCAGCCGCAACGGTGGAATTCCTAGACTTACGGAGCCGCACAAACAACGATGTGAGGTCTGAAAATTCAAGGTGAAAATCGGGAGACTTTTCCATCTGTCGTCTGCAACTGCGGAAACCAAAGTAACAATACGTTTCGACTCAAAAAACCAAATGACAACCGATTGAGACAGAGTTCATTGGAGCTAGTTGCTTATCACTCTTCCGCAATGGCGAAAGCACAGATGACTAAAGCTTCCGACTCAAATACACTGCAATGCGCATGGCGCGGTGACATTTCTAAATGGTTTGCAGTTCGGTGCACATTTTTGTTGCGACATTTGTGAAGTTTTAATATGGTTTCGTTTTGGCATAGCTCTGTCATATATATATATATATATATATATATATAGCAGAGTTCAGATCCTTGGCATGACGAGAATATCTCCCATGTGGAACATTATGATGTGGCAGGATATTTCATAATGTGTACAACTTATTTGTAACAGTTTGGCAAAGCTTTTCTTGGTAGTTATAATATTTGATCCATTGCCATAGTTGGGATAACATTGAAAGGCATATGAACATCCTGATGCAACGGTTTCAGGAATGTGAAAACAGCCTGTTATGATAAATGAGTTGGCATTTGGTAGGAGGATGTGAACAGTTGCATTTTTTAACGTTTTGGCTCATTTGTAATGGTGAAAATGAGATATAAAGGAAAAAGGGGGGACTCAGTTCGGGCAGAGCACAGTACATTTTTTCTCTATTATGTGAAGCTTGGAGAGTTTGCTGCAAATTGTTTCGATGCTGTTACTGTGGAAGTCAACATTCTCTATCATACTTTGGCTTTCTTTGCCCTACGAAGGCTGTGTAATTTCCAGAGAAAGGTCTTAAAGACTTTGTATAGCATTCTGTTTTACAGTTGCTGAAGTTGTTTCCAGAACCATTTTGTACCATTTTTAAAGAGATTAATTGGATCACTACCCATTGGAGAGGGACTCGGAGACGTAGCCCAGTGAAGGGGGTGAACTCCGTTATCAACTTCTGTTTTATGACTCTCTGATTCTGTGTTTTTTTTACATTTGTTATCAGTTTTGCCTTTCATTTCTATTTAAGCATTTAATTTCTGTCAATGTTGTTCCATGAATTAAATGAACTGATAAACGCAATCTTTACAAACTTTTAATGCACTCAAGTTGAGGTCCGATGGATCATATTATGGTATCAGAGCTGGTTGACTGCTTGTGCAAGTTTGTGAATGCTTACCAGGTCTAGGTCAAGGGTTGGTGAAGGAGAATTAATTGAGGGAGATCCTGAGATTGGCTCCAGGAGAACATTCTCAAGAACCATGTCTTCTCCATGAGGGGAAGAAGAAGGACGTACCGAACAGGAAAAACCTGTTATTTCTGAAACTGAGTTTCTAGAGGCTTTTATGAGCATGAAAGCCATGATAGAAATTCTACTCGATGAGGCAGCAGAAAGGAAGAAGAAGGAAGAAGGATATTCATCTAGAGATGTAGAAGTGAAGAAGGAAGAAAATGGTAAAGGAGTAGGAGGTGATGGTGATCCTCTTGATACTAACCAAACTTTCTCTTCTTCTCATACTTCTCATTCAAATAATGCAAGTCCTAATATGCATTATTTCAAATTGGATGTAAAATTTGAATTACCTATTTATAATGGAGATGTAGATGCTGAAAAATTAGACAATTGGATCAAGCAGCTTGAAGTATATTGCAGGGTGCAGGGCATTAATGATGACCCTTCCAGGATTCAATTGGCCACTTTGAGAATGAGTGGAATGGTTCTTACTTGGTGGGAGAGCAAGATTCAACAAGATCTTCGAAAGAATGGTAAAATTATTTCAATTTGGAATGAATTCATCGAAGTATTAAGAAAGCAATTTTATCCTTTAGGTCACATGCAGCAATTAACCATGAATTGGAAAATGTTTAGACAAGCTAAAGGACAAAGCATTCAAGATTATACCCATGAATTCAGAAAGAGGGATATTGCATTGAATGTTTCATTAGATACATAGGAAACTCTTCTTAAGTAAATTGGTGGCATGCATTCTTATTTGAAACATACTTTGTTGATGTTTAACCCCAGTAATTTGGATGATGTATGTGTTCAATCTACCCATTTAGAAGCCAGGGGTAAGCATGCTAATGATACTTTTGTGAAGAAGTCATTTAAATTTGACAGCAAATCGAAAGGTCAAGATAAGGGGAAAAAGAAGATGGCTACTGTTAAGAAAGAGGGTGAAAAGCCTATGTGTTCGCATTGTCAAAAGGGACATGATGTCTCTAAGTGTTGGAAACTTCATCCGGAGTTAAGGCCAAAGAAGTACGGAGGAAACAAAGACAAAGGAAAAGAAAAAGCTACTGCAGTAGTTATTCAAGACTTGGGATCCGACTCAGGTGATGAAACAAAGGTTACAACTGTCGAAATCCAGGGTAAGGATAAAAGTATCTCACTTCCCATTGATGCACAAACAAGTTCTAGTGCAAGTACTAGTCTGTCATCTACTTCTAAGCAAAATGATAAAGGTAGAAGTGCACTGTTTCATGTTTGTGTCATTGCAAATCACACAAATATTGATACATTGTTTGATAGTGGTTCACAAGTAAATATGATATCAGAAGAAGTGGTTAAGAAATTGCATTTAGTTACTATGCCTCATGAAAATACCTACCCTCTAGGTTGGGTTACTAATGATACGCAATTGCAAGTTACAAAGAAATGTGTATTAAAATTTGCAATTACTGAAAAGTTTAGGGATGAGGTAGAATTGGATGTAGTACCACTTGACATTTGCGGGATTGTACTTGGGAGTCCATACTTGTATGACCGGAAATCAGTCTTTTATAGAGAGAAGAATAAGTATCATCTTTTTAAAGAAGGTATGGAATATATTGTACGAGCACATAAGATAAAAACCAATCGAGCAATAGTCTCCATAGGACAAATGAAGAGGTTGGTAAATGCTAGTAAGAATTTTGTGTTGATGATGGTTAAGATGAAAAATGATGAAGTCTCTAAATATTTTGAAGAATGTGACCCTAAGCATAAATATGAACTGATTGACATCATTTATGAGTATGATGATTTGTTTCCAGATTCGAAGGGGTTACCAT
>LPNX010710200.1:155430-178331 GCA_001517045.1 Pseudotsuga menziesii | reverse complement strand
CTTGGTTCCGAAGAAGGATGGGTCTTGGAGGATGTGCATTGACTATAGGGCCCTTAACAAAATCACCATTAAAAATAGGTATCCTCTTCCTCGTATTGATGATTTGATTAATCAGTTGAAACATGCAACTTACTTTACAAAATTGGATCTGCGTAGTCGGTATCATCAAATCCGTGTTGTTGAGCATGATGCTTGGAAAACAACTTTTAAAACGAAACAAGATTTGTATGAATGGCTAGTGATGCCTTTTGGGCTCTGTAACGCACCTGCTACTTCCATGCGGATCATGAATGATGTCTTTCGTTCATTCATTGATGATTTTGTAATTGTATACTTAGATGATATCCTTGTGTTTAGCAAAACCTGGGAAGAGCATGTTGTACATGTTAAAAAAAATTTAGATGTACTGAGGAAGGAGAAGCTTTATGTAAAAATGTCTAAGTGTGAATTTGCTAAAAATTCTTTAGTATATCTAGGCCATATTATTGGTGGAGGCCACCTGCGAGTGGACCCAGCCAAGGTTGTTGTCATTGTAAATTGGCCACGGCCTAACACCATTACTAAAATCAGAAGTTTTCTAGGTGCAGTTCAGTATTGGAGGAAATTCATTTTTGAGTTTTCTTCCATTGCTGCTCCATTACATGCGTTGACAAGCATTAAAGAAATTTTCCAGTGGGGAGGCAAGCATCAGAGAGCCTTCGACACTTTGAAGGAAAATATTAGCACAGCAATAGTTCTGACATTTCCAGATTTGCAGCAGCCGTTTGAGATCGAAACCGATGCCAGCGGGTTTTCCATGGGAGCAGTTTTGATGCAAGGAAGGAAGCCAGTCTGTTACCATTCAAAAACATTCTCTACTGTGGTAAGTAACTATCCGACCTATGACAAAGAGTTGTATGCTTTAGTACATAATGTGAAGAAGTGGAAACACTATATCATGGGAAAAGAAACAGTCATACATACTGATCACCAACCACTTCAGTATTTACAATCTCAAACTAAAGCACAACAAAGTAGGCATTTAAGATGGATGGGGTTCTTGCAACAGTTTCATCTCGTAATTAAATACAAAAATGGAATTCATAATAAAGTAGCAGACATGTTATCGAGGCCATCTACAAATGCTTCAATTGTTCTTCAGAACATTTCCTTAACACATGAAAGTTATATTGAACAATATGCAGAAGATAAAGATTTTCAAAAAGTATATGCATCATTGATACATGGTAAACATGAAGAGAACTATTATGTGCATAATCAACTCCTGTATCACCTTGTTAAACTCACTATTCCAGAGAAAGAGAGAGTACATGTGATTCGAGAAGCACATAGTTCATTGATTGCAGGACATTTTCGTGTAAGTAAAACATTGTCTGTATTGCAGAATGCAAGAAACTATAGCTAAATACATAAGAGGTTGTGTTATGTGTGCAACAAGTAAGCCTAGCAATAGGAAATTGGGTTTGTACACTCCTCTTCCAGTTTCTTCTCATCCTTGGGAAAGTATTTCTATGGACTTTGTAGGAGGACTACCTATGTCTAGGAAAGGGCATGATTACCTATATGTTGTTATGGATAGATTCAGAAAAATGTGTATCTTAATGCCATGTAACAAGCATATCACTGCTGAACAAACAACTCATTTATTCTTTCAAAATGTTTGGGTACATTTTGGGCTACCCATTTCCATTGTATTTGATCGAGACTCCCGGTTCTTGGGAGAATTCTGGTCAACTTTATGGGAGCTTATGGATACTAAACTTAAGAAAAGTACATCTTTTCATCCACAGACCAATGGGAAAACAAAGGTAGTGTACAGAAAATTAGTTCAGCTGCTCAGAGGATATTGTAGTAAACATCCTAAACTTTGGGATGAGCAGTTGCAGTATATACAACATGCTTACAATCATGCAGTTCACTCTTCCATGAAAAGATCTCCTTTTGAAACTTGTTTTAGTTATCTGCCAAAAACACCGATGGACTTCTCTTTTGACAAAAATGCAGTGGATGGACATCATGATGCAGATAAGGCTCTAAGATTCATTCAGAGAATCCAAGAAGTGCAGCAGGAAGTTCAGGAACAATTGGAGAAGAGCCAGGCAAAGTACAAGGCTAGGCATGAAAAGCATCGAGTTGATCATCAATTTCAGGTTGGTGACCGATTTGGTTACATATCACCAAATAAAGAATGAAAGGTGAAGGTAAAAAGCTTAAACCTATCAGGTATGGTCCTTTTGAGATATTGGAAAAGATCAGTACTAATGCTTTTCGATTGAATTTACCTCCATACATGCAAATTTATTCAGTTGTCAATGTTGAGAATCTTAAATTGTATGAGCCTCCTATGATCATGGATGAGGAAACTAACATACAGATTCCTTCAGTTGATGATTTGGCACCTGAATATATAAGAGAGTTGCAGGATGATGTTATTATTGACAGAAATGTAAGGACTTCACGAAGGGGGAATGCTGAGTACCTTCGAGTGGGGCTGAAAGGAATGCATCCTAGCAAAGCAAGATGGATGGAGATTGGAAAAGTGAGGGAGCTGTACCCTCACTTACTTGCAGAAGAATTCAGGATTTTGGTGGTCCAAAAGCTCTCCAATGGGGAGGAATGATCTGGCAGATTATTCATTTTCAAAGATTACGCTGATCCAATATGGTACAATGGTTCAAAGAAACGGCGGGTGAAACACAAAGGCGGAAACGTAAAAAAATTGGAGGTCATAAGGACATATCCTTCTGCAACGTCGGGTGGCCAAACCACTAATCTATCCGTGGGGATAATCGAGAAACAAATAATAATGCGTTGGAGCTTTAAAACATCGGAGCGATAGCAGAACGGGAGCCACAACGACAGAGATATAAAGGATATCGTAGTCCGTGATGGGCACAATCTTGATCGGAGACAAAACGACTAAATGAACGGAAGGATAATGCTTTCAACAGCTGCAATGGTGAAAGCCCAAGACTTACGGAGCCATGCAAACAATGACGTGAGGTCTGAAAAGTCAAGGAAAAAATCGGGAGACTTTGCCATCTGCCGTCCGTAACTGCAGAAACCAAAGTAACAATACATTCCGACTCGAAAAACCAAATGACAGCCAATTGAGATAGAGTTCATCGGAGCTAGTTGTTTATCACTCTTCCGCAACGGTGGAAGCGTAGATGACTAAAGCTTCCGACTCAAATACATTGCAATGCGCATGGCGCGGTGACATTTCTAAACGGTTTGCAGTTCGGTGCACAGTTTTGTTGCGACATTTGTGAAGTTTTAATATGGTTCCGTTTTGGCACAGCTCTGTCATATATATATATATATATATTTCATTATAGTGGAGTTCAGATCCTTGGCATGACGGGAATATCTCCCATGTGGAACATTATGATGTGGCAGTATATTTCATAATGTGTACAGCTTATTTGTAACAGTTTGGAAAATCTTTTCTTGGCAGTTATAATATTTGATCCGTCGCCACAGTTGGGATAACATTGAAAGGCATATGAACAGCCTGATGCAATGGTTTCAGGAATGTGAAAATAGCCTGTTATGATAAATGAGTTGGCATTTGGCAGGAGGATGTGAACAGTCACATTTTTTAACGTTTTGGATCATTTGTAACGATGAAAATGAGATATAAAGGAAAAAGGGGTGACTCAGTTTGGGCAGAGCGCAGTACATTGTTTATCTATTATGTGAAGCTTGGAGAGTTTGCTGTAAAGTGTTCCGATGTTGTTACTGTGGAAGTCGACATTCTCTGTCATACTTTGGCTTTCTTTGCCCTATGAAGGCTGATTGTAATTTCCAAAGAAAGGTCTTAAAGACTTTGTACAACATTTTGTTTTATAGTTGCTGAAGTTGTTTCCAGAACCATTTTGTACCATTTTTAAAGAGATTAATTGGATCGGTACCCATTGGAGAGGGACCCGGAGACGTAGCCTAGTGAAGGGGGTGAACTCCGTTATCAACTTCTGTTTTGTGACTCTCTGACTCTGTGTTTCTTTTACATATGTTATCAGTTTTGTCTTTCATTTCTGTTTAAGCATTTAATTTCTGTCAATGCTGTTCCATGAATTAAACGAATTGATAAACGCAATCTTTACAAAATTTTAATGCACTCAAGTTGAGGTCCGACGGATCAATATACATAAAATCATTAAATTAAAATCAAAACGTGTAATGGCATGCTCATATATTAAAAAAGAAACATATGCTTAAAGAGATGAGAGTTTAATAATATCATAATGTATGAAGTGTCCCTTTTGTAATGGATGTCACACTTTTTTAATTCCAAAAATCATTTCTTTAAAGCCATGTAAAATAAGTTTTATTTCATAAAAAAACATATAAGTTGTTTTATTTATAAAAAGGTTAAACACTTTCATGTAAATTCCTTTTAGTATTTTAATACTTTTATTTATTTTGATTTAATTTTAGATCAGTGTTTTAATTTTAAATCAAAGTTTTTAATTTTAAATCAATGTTTAGTGTTTAATTATTTTAATACTTTTATGTTTTTATTTAATTTTAAATGAATGTTCTAATATTAAATTTTTAACATTTTAATCTCTTTATTTTTTTAATTTGTTTATGCAGAATCAATAGGACTAGCAAGAATTGAAAGATAAATGTATCATGAAATCAAGACAAAGGCAAGCCAACTCAAGGAACCAATAAGAAAGCACGTCATCAAAACCTAATGTGGAACTTAGGACCGAAATAAAGGGCTAAATGGAGTGCCAAAATGCACACAAAATGCAATAATACATCAAAAATGATGAATTAAGCTTCTTTTACATTTATAAGTTATAATTGATGAAAACATAGTAAAAGATAGACAAATTAAATATAGATGTATTAGATTTCGGTAAATAGGTCAGGAAATTTATGTAAATAACGACATTATAAAAGACAATTTTGAGGCCCAACATACCCCCAGACCAAAGGTATGGCATGTCATCGTGTCATGAATGAATTGAAAGTGGTCTTGCATTTATTCAAAGGCCCTGCTTGATCATTAATAGGCAATCATTCAACAAAACAAAGCCATATTTATTACTACATGAAAACTAGAACTTAGAAAAAAAAAGTTATGGTATGAAATGACCAAAACAACTTCGTATTATTTAATATTTCTTAATACATACAATTCTGCTACAAGTAATAATTCATGCTTATGAAGACCATATAAATCGAGACCCCCTCCCCCAGACCAAAGGTATGGCACATCCTCATGCCATGAATGAATTAAGACTGGGTTAAAATGGAAAACATGAGAGTGTAGATAGTTAGTAAAGCCTACAAGAAACTAGTCATCCATGCGACTTCTCAAAGGTTTCGTTATTCAAGTAATTATGGACAAAGTGTGCATTTCAAGTTCATTAGACTCTTAAGTTTATGGGTCACACTTATAGGATAGTGATATCCTAGGTATGGTATGAATTTAGACAATAGGGTCTTAAGTGCATATTACAAACATTCTCAAATGGCATATTGATGGAGTTCATTTTCTTTAGATCAACCATGCATACTGTCCTCCAGTAGACCCACAACAACCTTTATTATCACAAAGTCATTTTCATTTTTTTTTAGACTTTTTCTCTCTCTTTTTAACAAGTTGTCCTCCCCAAGAATATTTCCCTCTTTCAGTTGGGCATGTTCAGTACCCCATTGGGTTTACCTGGTCACACCATAGGCTGGTACCCACTACCAGCGAGCCTGTTCAGTACCCCAGTGGGTTAACCTCTTAAAACCATTTTCTATCAGAGTCTCTTCTCCCAATGTTTCCAGTCCCTATAGATATACGACAAATGATTTTTCCTATGAAGGAGTGGTGGGGGAACAACTCTGAAAACCATGCTATAGGGTGGGATGGTATATGGATTGGAGGACATCTAGTCTTCTCTTTTTTATTATCATGGAAAAATAAAGGTGGAAAGAGGAATCTATTGAATCAATGATACCCACGATTTATGGATTTAGTGTAAAGTGGGTGAAGCCATAAGATAATGAATGAAAGGTTTCTCTAGTCCCAAATCTTGCCTCTTTCATATAGAGTTATAGTAGTGTTCCCCAAAAAATAGGAATTTCGTTCACCCTTATGCTACCCCGTAATAAAGATGCTTAAATAACATCCCTGATAATGAAGCTAGGATGTACGAGTGACGTCTAGGTTTTAGATAGACCTTAATTTATGACAAATACCCATGATGTTTAAAGCTGGTATTAAGTAATCAATATAATCAAAAATATGTATGAAAATGAATAATGATGTAAGATTGTTTTGTTTTAGTCATTAACATGATATTCTTCTTAGTTCTTTTATTTGAAAAATAAAACATAAAACAAAGTTGAATTATCCCTGATCTGTATTTATGCAGGAGCACAACAGAATACACAAATAACCATAGAAACAAAGATGCATCAGAAATAACACTTCATTTCATTAATGAAAGAATTGAAACTTGTTTACATACATAATGGAAATAAACTAGCTAGAGTGTTGGTAGCTTATCTCTTAGAAGAGATGTGGAGGCTACATGCCTCTGAACTTTATGTTACAATGAGGATGAAAGGCCTATACATTATTGAGAAACAATGGAAACCCTACACATCCAAAAACCTAACCCTAGGAGGTGAAACGCTAGAATTTGGGCCTCATCGAGTAACTTGGTACATCAATTTTTCGGGGTCGTAACTTTACCATACTACCTCCGTTTGACGCGCATGATACATTGTTGGAAATATCTATTCAAGGACAACATCCATTAACTTTTTATATTAGGACCAAAATGGACTCATATTTTCCCGACCATTCGATGCCAAAAAAACATTGTTTAGGGCCTCAAAACGGCTTCAAAAGTTTAGGACCTGAAAATTGCCAAAAATAGTAAATTCCGCTACAATTAAGGAAACTAGAAAAATAAAAGAAACAATGATGGGGGTCCAAGTGGAATAGGTGGGTGGTCACCAATATCCTCTTGGATCAATCCCCTAAACTAAGAATGCAACATTTTATTTATATACATATTTCCCTACCCTAAGAAGAAAGAAAACATGTTTATTCAAGTATATGAGCTTTTCCAATGTAACCAAGTGAGAATCAAGATAGAAAATATACCCTTATCCACATATACGATGGTTATTGTAATGATTACTTGAATGTGGAAGTTAAAACAACTTACTTTTATTTGCATCAATAGGTCTCGAATGAAGGAATGGTATTATGGTCAAGTTACCTCCTAAAACCATCTTTCGATGTAGTCTTGGTACTCACCTTCCTTCGCTATGTCATACAGATCCTCTTTTTCTAGTTGAGGAGTTGTTTGAGCATATGATGGATCTTTTAGCATGCATGTAAATAACTCTTTAATTTCCAATTTCTCTCCTTCGGATGTAATCCTCAATATGCTAGCTTCTTCTACAGTCTTGGAAAGAAAATTCTTTTGTAATTCTTAGGATTTTGGTTCATCTGTCATTTCAAGAGTAGTTTATAAACTTTCAACTTTTGTTAGGATCTTCTGTTCAATAGAGATTGAAATTCCATATTTTGCTAGGATTCGAGAGAGTTCTCTCATACTAATGAGCACCTTTGAGTCCATGTTGTTGGTTGGTAGGTCCTGCTTCACACAAGGATTAGTCCCTGGGGTTCTTACAGTACCCAAAATGTTTTGTGTGTTTTTAAGAAACTATTTACTAATAATAAAAAAATTGTGATTTAAATACAACACACTAAAACACATACATAAAATTAATTTGCAAAAAGTAAACAAACTTGTGTGAAAAGGGAACAACAAATATTTGGGGCAAACCACTAAAATGGATGCGTCAGGCTGTCACACTATGGAAATTCTGTAGTGAATTCATATTTGCATCTTATCGTTTCCCCTCCCCCTTGCTGTGTAATGTAAATGTAACCTACCTACTCCTATCTACATAGTCTCCAATCCCTTGAGCACCTCCCCGGAAATGATGCCAAAATGTTGGAAAAAATATGCAGTATTTAATTCAACACTTAATTGTCAACTCGGGTAGGGAGCTTATGAGATGTAAACACAATATGTGCAGGATTTTAAGGCTTGAACTATCCTAAGCTAACTAAATATGCAGATACGTTAACATGCAACTATATGATTTTAATTTACATGCATGACTATCATGAGTTAAATGCAAGAATTTAATCTATATATAAAAACAGAAAATTAACTAAGAACTTGAAAAGTAACTGTAAATTCAAATCTAATCTAATGTCATATTAATCTATTCTATAAAGGCAGGAAATAGATTAATAAGTCTAATGCTATGCTAATCTATTCTATGAAATGAAATTGCAACAATTAATCTAGGAAAGTTGTCATTCGGTCTGAAAGAAATCTAAAGTAATGAAAGTAAATTTAACTATTCAGAATAGGCAACAAATCAACTAAACTATTTCATGAATGCATGAACGATATGCTTATGCAGGAATGAGAATCTACTTAACCATGCGATTACCTATGAAAGGAAATACTGAAATTAATTATGAAATCAAATATGAAATTAATTACTATAAAACAAGAAATTATGCTACAAGTGAAAACAACAATTAATCTATCTATTCTATGAGTGAAACTACTCTATATTTTCAAAAGAGAAAACTAACTAACTATCCTACTCTAGTTATTGAACTTGTGCATTCGTATAAAGAAAATTGAAATGTTAATCTAAGGACCAAGTGTAAACAAATACTTTGCGATGAATCATAAACTAATGTAAGCAAACTAGTTTAACAAATCTAATCTATTCAACAACTAATCTATGAATTTGAAAAGTAAACTAAGCTATAAAACTTTCAAGATAAAACTTTTAAAAATACTAAAAACTAATGTATCTAAAAGGGAAAAATGAAAAAAAACAAAACTCTATTCCTTATGCTCAGAATCTATCATGCAAAATTTATGAAATTCATACAAGCACAAAACTAAACTTAAGTTGATGATAAAAATAAAGTACACTAAACTAAGCTCAAAATAAAATAAATTAGACTAATGCTAAACATAGAACTCAAACTAAAAATAAAACTAAACTAGAAATTTCATGAACTAAACTAAAATGAAACTAAACAATATAATTGGAACAAACTAAATTAATTAAAATATCCTAAAGCAATGAAATAACCCTCTATTCACGCTACCATTCATTCAACAATACATTAAGAAATTCAATAAGAAAATATGAATGATGTAAAAAATGCAAAGTTCAAAATGCAAAGAAAATACAAAATACATCTAAGAATTCTAGAATATAAATTAAAGTTTTAGAAGACAAAAGTTACAAAATACATATTAAATACAAAATATAATATAGCTATATAAATTCCCAAACATGCAAAACTAAACATGAAATAAATTTAATTATAAACACTTTAACCTATATTAAAAATAACTATAAACCAATTCGAATTACGTTATTAATACGATACAAAAAGAAGAAAACGTTTATACTCATTTATATTCTAAATTTTATCATTATTAAAAGTGAAACAATTAATCTTATGTATTAATATAAAACTAAATATGAAATTCTAAAGATGGATTCGAATCCCCACTAACTACAAAACATAGTAAAATGATGGAAAATTAACCTATATCCTAGCTAATTATTTCTACACAAAACGTAATATTAGAAAATCTGGAAATGAATGAAAATTCTGTAAAATTCTATCTAAATTCAAAGTAAAGGCTGGAAGATAGACTAGATGAAGGTGCAAATAGGAGGCTGAAAAATAGTCCGCACAGAGGGACAAACAGAAGGCTGAAAAGACAATCTAAATAGAGAGACGAATGGCTGTCCGTATGGAAAATTGCATAAAGACTCAGGAAAATTACAATTTATCAACAACAAAAATCATCTACAGGAAAACTAAATATATGTACATAAAAACAAAATTACTTATCCACAAAAACAAAAGATAAATGTTGGATATGTACAACTGGAACCTCCGGTTGTTGAGGGGCCCTTCTCAGTAATAAGAGGCTAGTCTACATCAATGATTTACTTCATAGAAGAATGAAACATGCATACACAGCTGAACATAGAGTTTTATTAAATATGAGGAGAATTTTACAGAGTTTATATGTCGGCTACTAGCTACCCAGCCACTAGCTCTCAGGAAGAGGCTGGAATATATAACATTGAGAAGGGTGAGTAGGTCGACCCTTTCAGTGGTCGATCGCCTAAAATAGACAACCATAAAGGTGTTTAATTGATCCAATTCCACCGTACAGGAATTCTTCATCCTTCAGCGCGATCGTGGCGTGGTGTGGTGTGTTTTCTCCTCCTTAATGGTGAACGAATCTTCTCCAGCATGCATGATGGCTATGTGTTGGGCAGGGAGGAGTACACAGGGGAAAGTCTCTAGAAAAAGAGCTCCTTCATCAGCGTGAACGGTGGATATTTTGGAACAAGAGCACTCCATTCCCTAAACATGTGCGGAATAAGTAACTTGGTGTTGGGAGAAATTAACGCACCGATGATGCTTCTAGACTATTGATCATGTAATCACCTGGGTGCATGGATATCAAAATGGTTTGAAAATTATTCCAACATTTAATGCTTGATATTTGATTATTAACAGCATGCAATCTATTTGACGAGCTGGACAGAGAAATGGAGAACAAGCTGGACAGCGAGCTGGATGATGAGGTTAATTCATGGCTAAATTCAATTAGTTGGGTGCTAGGTTTAAATAATGGCTGAGTTTTATTTGCTAGAATCTAGGTTCCATAATTTTCTTGGTGCACTCCTCTTCTTCATGGCATGTGAGAGTTTACCCTTCACAGCCTGCAAAAACATAAAAATCCATAAGTTATAGTCAATGGCCTGCATATACAGAAAATCATTAAATTAAAATCAAAACGTGTAATGGCATGCTCATATATTAAAAAATAAACATATGCTTAAAGAGATGAGCGTTTAATATTATCAGAATGTATGAAGTAGCCCTTTTGTAATGGATGTCACACTTTTTTAATTCTATAATCATTTCTTTGAAGCCACGTAAAATAAGTTTTATTTCATAAAAAAACATATAAGTTGTTTTATTTATAAAAAGGTTAAACACTTTTGTAAATTCTTTTTAATATTTTAATATTTTTATTTATTTTGATTTAATTTTAAATCAAAGTTTTAAATTTTAAATCAATGTTTAATGTTTAGTTATTTTAATATCTTAATACTTTTATGTTTTTATTTAATTTTAAATGAATGTTCTAATATTAAATTTTTAATATTTTAATATTTTTATGTTTTTAATTTGTTTATGCAGAATCAATAGGACTAACAAGAATCGAAAGATAAATATATCATGAAATCAAGACAAAGGCAAGCCAACTCAAGGAACCAATAAAAAGCACGTCATCAAAACCCAATGCGGAACTTAGGACCGAAAGAAAGGGATGAATGAAGTGCTAAATTCAATAATAAATAAAAAATGATGAATTAAGCTTCTTTTACATTTATAAGTTATAATTGATGAAAACATAGTTAAAGATAGACAAATTAAAGATATATGTATTAGATTTTGGTAAATAGGCTAGGAAATTGATGTAAATAAAGCTATTATAAAAGAAAATTTTGAGGCCCAACATAGAGCGAAGCCCTGGAGATTGTGATGAAGCTCGAAGCTTCACCTATTTGGGAGAATGCAGCCGGGATGAATCAAATTCAGGAATATCTAGTGAACCTCACACTCCAGCTGCAGGATATCAAGAAAGGTAAGGAGAAACGGGTAGATGTTTAGCGTACTCAGTGTCACGCAAATGGCCACACCAATAATACTTGCCCCGACTTTATAAACTATATGTTATCTAGACCTCTGAACCCACTGAGTAGCGGTGGTGTGCCTTGGTGTTGCATATGCCAAGTCTATGGACATTGACATGAGGAATGTAGCTATATGAAAAAGATGGTATCGAAGCCTTCCAATTTATATTGTTCATTCTGACGCTCAGTCGGGATGAGGATAGATAGTATTGGGCATGCGATCTGCTTTAGGACAGAACTTATGATTCATATTTTATGAAGGGAGAAGGTCACCATGGAGTCCAGTAACCACATCTGCAGCCTCATATGGTCATTTCTCAACCACAATCTTAGTACACACCGCCACTGTCGATGCATGTTTTTCCACCGCAGCTGTAGTTCGTGCCACAACCACAGTTCACACTGGAACAGCCATACAATAAAATGTCAATGGCCTAGGCACAACCACAATATGTTCAAGCAGTGCACTTTGTTAAAAAAAAACTGAATCCCTTGCCACAATATGCAACTCAGCTGCACTACCCATAGCAAGGAGGATTCTGAGGTAGATGAGGAGGCTTTGGATGAGGAGGGGGCTGAGGTCACGCATCATTCCAATGCTGTAATTGTGGAGTATTCAGGAATTATTAGAGATAATTACCACACTTACAGTGCTCATGCACGTATTGTGTAGCTATTGATCATACCATGGAGAACTTCTCACAGTTAATCACAAGATGGAAAACCATAAACATTCCACAGTTATAAAATCAAGCCCAGTTGCAGAATCAGAATCAACTACCAGCCCAAAACCAGTTATAGAGTCAGGACCAGAATCAAGTTCCACTCCAAAACCAGACTATGAATCAACTGATGAACCCACTAGTAAACCAAAATCCACCACTAGCTCAGACTCCTCCGATGAACCAGACTCAAGGTCCAACAGTTGTGACGATTTCAGCAGATCCCAAAACGCAGGATGTAGATGTCACCATTGTTACTCATGGAGGTGCGATGAAGAGAGATGATGGACCCTAGATGCAAGTTCAATTAGCTGGGAAGAATAAAGCAATGTTTGATATTGCGACTGAAAAAGAGGCATTTTTTGAAAATTAGGACATGATCGGACGAAATCTTGGTAAGTCTCATGTCTCTGAAATGCCATCCTCTTTTGATTTATCCTTAGAAGCAGTACCATCACGACAGCATGGTACCTTGCAGCAGTTCTTTGAGAAATTATTAGCACTGGCATGATATCTCAATATTCTTGATGATCTTGAGAGGTTGTTGTATTTTTCAGGCAAGGAGATGAAGAACTATGCAGTGAACTCCTTGCAGAAGAAAAATACAGGTAAAGAGATGCGTATGAATATCTATATTGGTTACTATGAGGTGGACTTAGTCATCTTGGACCTGGGATCCGATGTGAAAATCCTGACTAAGCATACCTAGAAAAAAATGGGGATCCCAACGTTGGGTTGGTCCCCTGTGCAGCTGTGATTGGCGATCCAAGCTAAGGTGCAACCCATTGGATGGGTAACGATTTTGGTTTTCAATGTTGAAGGCATGAGAACAAACTCTAACTTTGATGTGATTGAAGTTTTTAATGGGGAAGGATCCTATCCCATGCTGCTAAGGATTGGATGGGACAATGACAGCATGGCCATGATTAATTTTAAGAATTGAATGATGACATTCGATTCATTTCACCCATGGAACCTACAGAGGGCTGAAGATACATTGAACCTATGAAGGAAGAATTTGTCAAGGGGTGGGATCATGCATACATCTCTGGAGACTATATCCACCTAACTGCCAAGGGGGAGCTTGGTTGCTGCAACACTAGCTCTGCGTCCTCTGATTCTATTGATGCACTGGAAAATTGGAAAAAACACATGCATGAGGTATCCTTTAGAAAGCGTGGTCTTATTACACAATCTATGTGTCATGTTGCAACTGAAATGGTTGAATTGCTAGTATTTGAAGGGTTACCATAGTTTTCTCCATTCTTAACAGTCTTTGAAGAAAGAGTCTTAGAGCGATAATGACTGTTGGCATTGGAGGAAGCACTGACAGCTACTCCAACCCACTAGTGGGTAGCTCAGAAGAAAATGATTACTGGATGGATGCAGTGTCGCACGCTGATGACAGTCCATTTTGGTACCACATAGGTGTACCAAACTAGGAATTATGCTAGGAAGAATGACCCTAACATCCATTTGGAGGAGTGTCAAGCACTATGGGAAACACGACGAAAGGATGAATGGGTCCATGCCTTTATTCACACCTTGGATGAAATTTCGAGGTCTTGGTATGTATCTGTAGAGCTACGTAAAGAAATAAATACCTAGGAGGATTTTATGGTTTGTTTCTCCCATAATTTTAGTTTTTCATCCACCAATCTTGATGTCCACAACTTCATATCATTTGGGATGTAATCTTAAAAGTTGTGCCAATCACATATGCTGTGGATCCGCATGTGCATTGCCGCATGAAATCGATGATGGAATGCTATAACATGTCTGGAGACCTGGAGGAAGATGATGAGTTGCGAAATATTAATATTCCAAAGATTGAAGGGAGTCATGATGTTGCAGCACCAAATGTGCCGACCGATCCCATGACTTAGCCACTAAAGATTAATAAAGTTAGCATTGGTATAGATGAGAATACAAAGTTTGCAAATGTTGGGGACTACTGGGATGAGGAGACAAATTTCAAGAATCTCTTGCATGAATTTCAAGATCTGTTTTCGACAAATTTATTAGAAATGAAAGGCATATTGGGTGACCTAGGGGGAATAAAAATATTGTTGAATCCAGATGCCAAACAAGTAAGACAGAGACCATATTGTCTGAATCCATGATACAATGATAGAGTCAAATCCGAGCTTGATCGTATGTTGGACGTTGTAATCATCGAACCTGTCAAAGAGTCAGAATGGATTAGTCCTATGGTGGTCCAAGAAAAGAAAAATGGTGAGGCTTGGATCTGTGTTGACCTGAGGAAAATAAATGACACCTATATGCATGACCCATTTCCAACACCATTCACTGATGAGCTACTTAAAGGACTAGGAAGTCAAGAAATGTACTCCTTTACAGATAGGTTTTCGAGTTATCACCAAATCATAATTGCAGAGGAGGATCGACATAAAACAACATTCGTCATTGAATGGGGATGTTTTAAATATATAGTGATGCCTTTTGGGTTGAAGAATTCCCCTGTGGTATTCTCTCGGGTCGTTGTTGCTACTTTTAAGGATTTTATTCAAAATTTCTTACAGGTGTACATGTATGATTGGACAATGTATGGTCTAATCAAGGATCATTTGGCCAATATTCGACTGATGCTGGAAAGGTGTTTCCAATACCAGATCACACTGAAATCCAAAATGTGCATTTTTTGCGCCCCATTCAACATATTGTTAGGTCATATTGTGTGCAAGAAAGGGTTATTGGTTGACCCTGCAAACATAGCTCTCATCTTGAGTTTTCCCACACTGACCAATGTAAAAATTCTTTGGCCAACGTTGGGGCACATGAGATATTATCACAAATTTATCAGAGGCTACACTACGATCATTGCCCCTATGGAGAAATTATTGAAGAAAGATGTAGTATTTGAATGGAGTCTAGAGTGTCAGAATAGATTTTACACACTGAAGGACAAGATGGATTCGGCACCAATACTTGTATTCCTAGATTGGAACAAAGAGTTCCATGTACATGTTGATGCATCCTCTGTTGGGATAGGAGAAGTGCTCGCGCAGCGAGGTGATGATGACTTGGATCAACCTATTGCTTTTGTGAGTCAGAAGTTATCATTCGCAGAGAAGAATTATATAACCATGGAGTGCGAGGGGCTAGCGATGGTTTATGTGCTGCAGAAACTCAAGCATTATCTTCTAGGAGGTCACTTCAATATGTTTACTGACCATTCGAATTTGAAGTATCTGGTCAATAATCCTATGTTAGGGGGGGAATATTTACAGATGGCTACTCCTGTTTTAGTAATTTGATTTTGAGATCATCATGAAGTCAGGTTTCTTGAATGCTGGCCTTGATCATTTGTCCAGAATTGAGACGGGTGAGGCACCTACTAACATCAAATATGGATTGACTGATGCAACGTTGTTTTGAGTTGACATGGAAGATGACCATTATGCTCCAATAATCCAGTTCTTAGCAACAGGAGTGGAACTAGAAGAACTTTTCATGAGTAAAAAGATGTACTTGGTGGTTAAAGCTTCTAATTTTTAGTTGATTGCTAGACACTTGTATAAGATGGGACTTGATGACATTTTGGGGCGATGTGTCCTCCCACATGAACAGGAGAATATTTTGGAAGAAGCACATGCTGGTGTAGCTGGGGGACACTATGGAGGATGGGATACTGCGAGGAAGGTGCTTCATGCAGGGATTTGGTGGCCCACTCTTCATAATTATGCGACAGGTTATGCGTGGAGTTGTGATGTCTATCAATGCACTAGAAAACCATCATGGAGGGATGAGATGACACTCGTACCCTAGGTAGCTCTGCAACATTTTGATAAGTGGGTGGTATAATTTTTGGGTCCGATCAATCCACTGAAAAGAACTGGTGTGCACTACATAATCACTGAGATGGACTATCTGACACGATGGGTAAAGGCTGCATCATTTATGCACTGTACTGCTGCGACGACAGCCAGATTTCTATTCGAGAATATTGTGAGGCAGTTTGGGTGCCTGAGAATATTGATGAGTGATCAGGGTAGTCATTTTATCAACCACACAGTAAGAGCACCGATAGAATAATTGTAGGTTCATCAAAAGAAAAGTACACCATACCATTCGCAGGAGAATGGAACAGTGGAGGCATTCAACAAAATATTGGAGCATGCACTTACCAACGTATGTAACACTAACCGAGATGACTTGGATTTGAAGATTCCTATAGTGCTATGGGTCTATCACACCACATGCAAGAAATTGATAGGGAAAACATCATTCAAATTAATATATGGAAAACAAGAAGTTATGCCTATGGAATACATTGTTCCCAGTCTACGCATTTCTACTGTGACCGGAATGGATGATGATGTTGCACTAGAGGAGCATGTAGTGTAGTTGATATAGCTTGATGAAGACCATTTCATTGCGGGTTTCTAGCAGCACGTTGAGAAAGACTGACATAAGGCATGGAATGATCACCACATAAAGAATAAATAATTTCAACAAGGGGATTTGGTGCTGCTATACAACAGTAAGTTCTTGAAGCATCCGGGTAAGCTGGAAATGCACTAGCTTGGTCCATATCTTATCAATTCTATTACCTCTATAGGTGTAGTTCAATTACTGTAGTTAGATGGCATGGTACTATCAAAGCTCGTGAATGGTAGCCACCTGAAGCCCTATCAGACGGGGGAGGTACAACACAACGCCTGACGAACTGGACACTAAAAAAAGGGGGGAAAAGAAAGATATAGGATAGAGAGAAAAAGCAAGGGTGCACCCAAGGGCAGGGGCCATATAAGAATATGGGGTGGTAGACTCAACAATAAGTAGCTAATTTAGGATGGGGCTACGCCAAGAGAAAGGGGCTACACCCAAGAAGGGGAAAGGTTGCGCGCCATGATGGGGCTGCGCTAAGGGGATGGGGCTGCACCAAGAGAAAAGGGCTGCGCCAGAGAACATAAAAGGTTGTGTGCCAGGATGGGGATACGCTAATGGGATGGGGCTGCACCAAGAGAAAGGGGCTGTGTGTGAGAATGGAAAAGGTTTCACGCCAGTATGGGGCTACGCTAAGGGGATGGGGCTGTGGAAAGAAAAAGGGGTTGTGCCCAAAAATGGAAAGGGATGCACAACAGGAGGTCATCGTGCAAGAGTAAGTGGCTCTCATTGTATGAAATAAAATGTGACAGTGACCGGACATCACATCAATACTCAATAACGATTGTTAAAGTAGGTAACTGACGACACATTTCGATGTCACGTTTAATGATAGTAGATCCAAGAGGTGGTGTGGAAGAATCGGAGACGTATTTGGAACATAAATGAATGATTTAGTCATAATGATTCACCCAAGATTTTCATGATGGCATCTAAAATGAATATGGTGTTATAAGTAGAGGGCCAACAGCCGAGCGAACACCATTAGGTGGATATGCACTATGCAAAGTTGTAGAAGGACTGGGATGGGTAGTTGAAGGAAGCTCCACTGCGTAAGGAAACAAAAATATAAGGGGAAATGTAGGATGCACTTGATATGGGGTATAATATGAGGGAGAATGATTTCTCAGCAGAAATTGAAGAAGTTGCAAGTATGAAGGCTAGCTCGTCCGAGACGGAAGTGTCTGGAAAGGTCATCCTTGGTTATATTTCTTTTAGTTGGGTTTAGGCACAGACTAAGATACCTACGAGGAATCTGGATGGGTCCCAAATTCTTTCCCCACTTGAATAAATCTACACGAATAGGGAACTGGTTTGATATTAGGTAGCTCGGGTTGAGCCTGAATGAAAGGAAGGAAAAAGGTGCGGAAGCGAGATTGGTTTTATAATTTCCTGTTGCAGACAATTACTGGGAAGCAGGAAGCTTCCCAAAGAGTGACAATGAATCCAAAGACATTCAACAACCAATATTCATGGATGCAGGAGTGATGGCACTGCAGGACACAAAGTTGCAAAGGTATGCCAAGGTCTTCTGCAGTTGACCTTGGAGGAGGCAGTTGTGATGAACTGCACAATTTGACAAGTTTAGAGAAGTAGGATACTGCTTCCTATGAGAGTTTTCTACCCTTCAGGTTGTTACATGCACCAGGACCACCTGACATGGCTCAAGGACAAGCCATAAGAATGTGTTGGGGGCCTGTTGGAAAGGGGTTTGAGGTAAGTGAGTTGCTCAACATCTAGGATGTTTTGCATACTCAGGTGGCACAACGCAAGGAAAATATAGCGTGATAGGCAGAAAATAGACCACTTTTTGATATTTTCATGTCACCTTTTGTACTTACGGACCATTTCTTTGGAATATTGGTCCTTAGTGGTTAATTTAGTTAGAATTTAGTTAGAAGTGGACCTTGAATGTAAAGGCGCAAGACTATAAATAGAAGAATTATGCATATAAGAGATAGAGAGATACATGGAGAATGAATACCAGATGTAATGCTAGACAGAGTGATACTGGATCATTGTCTATTTTCATCTATGATTTTTTCTACAGGTTTAATATGATGTGATGTGGATTGATCTGAACTTTTGTTTCCCTTTATCTTTTCTTATTTTACATTTCTATGATTGTGATGCTGAATGATGAATGGATCTCCATATGAATGGATAATGTGATGCTTTCCACTGATGGATAATGTCATCTTTTAGATATGTTTTTCCAATTGGTAGATCTGTTGTAATGATGAGTGACTAAATGCAACATGATGAATGGTTCAGTAATTATTTTAGATCTGAAAATTAAGTTGATGAACCTCTGATGCCCCAACCCTCCTCTATACTATGGAAACTTGGTTCCGATAGTTCTCCCTTGAACATCTCGAGTGAGACCTCATCCACTTTACGGGTGTTGCTAGACAGGGTAAAACCTATTTGGGCCGATTCTCATGGAGATCATGGTGTGTTGAGCATATACAGAGTGGAACCCATGTCAACTTGTTTTGTTGGTCAGAATTGTGCCAACAAAAACCCTATCCGAGACAAGATTCTCTACATACCAAGAAATTGAGTCCTCTTGCTCCTCTCTCTAATGTGTTCCTCCAGCTCCAAAATTTCTTCCCCTATCCTCTACCCATCCCCTCTCTTTAGTTGTTGGTTAGGAGAGGTTTTGAGGCCTAGGATAGTTAGGGGAGTTAGGGAAGTTATCATTCCAAACCCGAATTCTCCTAAACTAATCATATTTTTTTAAAGTTTCTTTTAGTGGAACGCACAGGTATGTATAAGGAAACTCATGACTGGTTTGTGACTTTTATGAAGGAAACTTACGAGTGTAACTTTATAGGGATAATTCATGGGTTTCATATGGGATGACCTATGAGTAACACATGAATTGTCACAAGAATACCCACGAGTGCAAGGAAAACTCATATATAAAAATTAGCAAAGCTAAAATAACTAATATGTACTCAAGAGCCAAACCATTTATAGGGTTATGGTCACTTCAATCCATAATTTCCTTTTATGTATCGACAAGATGGAGTCGATACTCGGACAAAGAAGTGAAATTTCATTGTATACCAGATGCCCCCTAACGTGTGAGGTTAGAGGGTAGCGATGGCCAAAATACATTACAATATTTTAAATTGGATGAATCAAAATCAAGGCCGCAAAGAAGTACATGAAACAAACAAATCAAGGTCATTTACAAAATAATCATTGAGGATTCCATGTTCAATGATGCAGAACACTAGCTCCTTTACAAGATTCATTTAAATCATATTGTATGGGAAATAGGGCCATGTATGTTTTACAATGGTGGATCAAATCCATGATAGTACAATTATAGATATTCAATAACCAGAAATAGTGTCACAAATCGTAGCATAATCTTGTGCAACTTAGGTTATATAGGTTGTAACCCAATGTATTCATCCAAATCCAGAGAGACCAGTATGAATCCTACCATGTGAATACATGAATTGAAGTTAAACATGGAAGGATGCCATCATAGTGTTAGTTAGAGATTTATACTGGAAACCAATGTAGAGGAATATACAAATATGAGTAGTAGATCTCATTCTACAAGAGGTTCTGATCGGAATTCATTTTGCAAAGAGGAAGGAACTGAATTTTTCAAAATGTCACATGAGTAACCGGTATAATGGATAAGGGAAGATGTACATAATATGATCTTAGAGATGGAAATGATAGGGATCATGATGAACATACATGGGGTAAATATACTTAAACAGTGAGCAGAACACATAGATGACCCAAGGAATCTTTAGACTTTCAACTAGAACAACTAGACTTATCTTCCATGTAGGAGACATGAACAAATTCCCCATGTATTCAAGACAAGTGCAGGAGTAATGAATCTAATTGGCTAAGAAGTGAAAAAATGAGACATTAGTACCAAGAGACTCAAACTAGTGCTTTGTTCAAGGATGACTTGCTGCCAACAAACTTATAACCCAAAGAGTGTATTTCTTCCTTTCATTCTTGTAAAGTTTTAATGAGTCCAAGGAATTCAACTTGATTGTTTCTTCATTTTTGAGCAAGATTAAAAAAAAGATATAATAGTGGTTGATATAAAACTAATCAATGTATTTTACGAGACCTAATTAGTGAATGATCGTCAGTGATTTCATAGTTTTGAGAGTCCGAAAACTCTAAAGAGGAATCTAGGGGGTGATTTTTCATAAATTTAGTCTTCTCATTACACAAAAGTATAAAACAATCCAAAGGAGAACTCTATTAGCTTTTGAATAACCAAGGTATACCTTTTTCATACTTAGTCAGCAAGGTTCGAAAAATGGGTAAACTATCACCCAACAGAAACTCCTTCAAAAGAAAGCATGTAGCCTTAGTTTAACGAATGTGAAGGAAGAAAAGATCACTTGAAAAGTTCCATTTATTTATGAGAATGGGACAAACAATAGTTAACATGATGCTTTGTACTGAGGTTTAACGAGCATGAAAATGGCATAAAAAATGCTCAGAAACTTTTTCATGTTTATGTCTAGAGCATGAAAAAGAGAAAAGTAAGCTCAAACAGGTTCTTTTTCTGTAATTTTAATCCTACAAGCACGGAAAATAGATAAATCTATGCCTGAAAATACTCTTCTAAATTGCTAAGAAAATAGAGTATTCCTTTTACGCAAATAATCCATAGGGTGCAAAAAAGGGTTAAACTTATACCACTATGAATTATCCTTAAATTCCTTTAACAAGTCTGAAAGAACAAGAAACTCGACTATCTAGTCATGTTTAAGGAGTCAAACTAGGGCTTGAAGATAACTCTATAGGGAGGAGGCCTTCTAATCAATTGTAGTTTAGTAAAAGATACAAAATGAGGCTCATGTTTGTGTGAAAAACAAATACAAAGGCTCCCAAAACCTAACACAAATGCGACATGGGTACTAGAAACAACAAGGAGTGTTCTAAATAGGGTAACACATGTGAGGTAGGTTCTAACCATGGAAGAGAAACGATGTTTGAAAGGTAATAATTGGTTGCACAATTTTTTTGCAACACTCGTAGGTGGCCCACTGCAAATTCATTAGTTCTCAAAGTAATCGCGGGTTTGTAGTTAGGAACCCATGAGTGGCTCATGTTTTCCTCTTTGGAAAGTCGCGAGTGCTACATAATTAGAGTTTTTAACAAATATAATGGAAACATTATTGAATTGGCAGGCCAATATGGTGCTAGAGTAGAGGGAAAGGGAGAATGAGGATATGGACATGCTATCCATGAGGGATCCAATGACACTTAGTTCCCTTTGGCGATGAAGATTGTTGAAATTATACCGCACATCGAACATGAGGTCCTAAGTTCAACTACTAGAAACATTGGTATGATTATGGGATCATGAACTTGGCATGTTTGAACTCTAGGGAGAGACCTTAGAGCTCACTGTAGAAGAAAGCTACTTTATTACTGGATTGTCTCATCAAGGGAAACCCATGAAATTGGGTGGCACTGGCTGTTGGGGTGATCCCCTTAGTGTATTGGATTATTGTTGGGACTCGGAAATGTCACTTTTTCATCCACTTTATCTTACACTATTCCTCACATTTAATCGTCCCATTAACCTTTTATCATACCATTTCCATACATATATGTGGGTTTCACCTTATTATTTCCACTTTATTTATTTTAGTATTATAAGTGAATTTATGATTAAATATTAGAAAATTAACATGTTTTTCACTAATATCTCAAAGTATGGATGAGCTTTGTAATGTGTAGGAATATGTGAAGGATTAATTCAAAGAAAATAATTAACGTATATCTCATCCACCATTTCACGGAGATATTTATGCAAAGAATATTCCAAGGAAAAGATCATGGAGATTTGGTTGAGAGACATGTGGATAATTTGTGAGAGATATGTGGAGGATTTGAAGGGATCATATCTTGTAATAATAGGGAAGTAGTTGAGTGGTTGAGTGAATAGTGGATCGCTCA
>LPNX010710200.1:132533-145839 GCA_001517045.1 Pseudotsuga menziesii | reverse complement strand
TGGGAAGGCTCATCTAGTTTGAAAGAGGACTAGCTCTGAGTAGCTGCCTCATCTGGTATGAAAAAGGACCAGCTCTGAGATGATACATCCAGTATGAAAAAGGATTGGCTCTGTAGAACTTTCTGTGACGAGAAGAATCATGAGATAGCACCAGGGTTGATCTAGATCGAGTGATGATCGAGGTCCAGTGATGATGATCCAGATCGAGAGATGATCTAGATCCAGTGATGATGTTCCAATGATGATGATCCAGATCGAGAGATGATCTAGATCCAGTGAAGATGACTTGAAGATGAAAATGACTTGAAGACGAAGATGACTTGAAGACGAGATGATCCAGCTGATACAGAGAAGAAGACCAGTGCTGAAAATTGTGTCGAAAGAATACCTTCCTAGTTAAGAGGGAGTGTTGATGTATTTGTAACTTCAGAATGTATTCTTCTATGTATCTTATATATTGTAACCCGATGTTTACTCCAGGATGTTTCTATTATGTATTTGAGTCATGATGTCATGCCCCGATGTTTCGATCAAGAGGATTAATAATGTAAACAAGTCATGTCAAGTCATTGTGGAAGTCCCCATAGTTTCGGGGCACTTGAGTTATTATACACTAATTAAGGTGTAGGCTCGAATAAGTAATTGTTAAGTTGGGCCGACATGATTGAGTGCACTTCAAGTGAACGAAAGAATATAAATAGAGAGTGAGACTCTCTATTTATCACACACATCATTCACTCACTCAAGTGTGGCGCACTAGTGAAGAAGGAAATACTGGGACTAGACAAAAGAAGAAGGATACTGCTGTTGTTGGGAGATCTCTTACTGTTTTGGTGCTGATTCTATCTCTAAGGAAGTTGAGGGGTTTTCTCCTTTATGGTTTCCCCAAGGAAAAATATTTGTGTCTCTTGTCTCTTGTGATGTGATTATGTTTTATTGTTGTGCTTGTTATTCTCTCAGTGAAAAGATCCTAAGATCATAATGCTAGCTTATTTGATGAAAAACTAACACATGCATCAATAATCTGATCAATGAATGGCATGGGGTAGTTTTCCTTGGGAAAATCCTTTTTCAAATCCTATAAATATATACAAATGCATATATTTCCTTGTTTATTATCGAACAAAATGGTATTGGATACCTAGTCCATTAGA
Source organism: Pseudotsuga menziesii (assembly GCA_001517045.1). Lineage (NCBI taxonomy): Eukaryota > Viridiplantae > Streptophyta > Pinopsida > Pinales > Pinaceae > Pseudotsuga > Pseudotsuga menziesii. Next base: position 144,685 of record LPNX010710200.1, on the reverse strand, counting down.
GAGATAGGGTAAATGAAACCGACTTTCAACAGTTTTTCCACTTTAGCCTTAACGGCTTCCCCTTTCCATGTATTAACAGGTGTAATATTTTATCGAACAAGTTTAATGGTAGGGTAAGTTATGATTTCATGTTCCATAATATATGGGTTGATTCCTGACATCTCCTCATAAAACCAAGAAAATACATCGCAAAATTCCTTAAATAAGACAATATAACTAGAAATCTCTTCAGGTGAAGAGTTTGCTCCAATATGCTCATTTTCCATGACATCTGGTTTCCTATAGATATTTATTGGAATGGTGGTGAAAATTTTTTCCATGTTCCCCTCAACAAATACTCCCTCCTTGGGAAAAGGATTTAGAGGAATACCAATACCTTCATTTAGTCTCACATGGAACTCATAATTTTCTATCATGTCCATGTCTAGAAGGAAGTAGGACTTTTGATGTAGATCTTCACAAATTTTCTTAGGTCATATCATGGCTTCCTGAATGAATTCATTAGATGGAAAAACCATATCTAAGAAGTCATAAGAATAAGTTGAGTTATCTTCCCATGCGAGTTAGTAAGCTTCATCCGACTCTTTTGAGAATGGAGGATTCAAGATGGAATCAAGAGTAGAATCGAATATAGATTTATAGGAAACTTATGATGCTGATAAGGGCACTTGAGTTTTGTCTTGCGAAGGGAGGAACCATATCTCAGTCCTATATACAACCATACAGATGTTATTCCCTACACTCGCCGTACCTAAGTAGTTTTTAAGAGTGGGCATATCAAAATTTCCCATTAATGATGTATACATCTTATCTCCCAAACTTTCATTCACTAAGCGCGACTGATCAATCAAAGGTACATTGGACTTTGAAGTCTCCATATGACCTTTTCGAGTATATATCAGCTAGTCAACAGTTACCAACTTTCCTTTGTGTGGGAACACAAGGAATTAGAAAATAGATGATGGAATAGCACCATTGTATAGGTCCAACTCCTCCCCAAAAGTAAATTATAGTCCAGAGGGACATTGACTACTTCAATTTCCATCTAGACCATTTTCCCTACCAGTTTTATTTGAAAATATGGTAGGATACCATGTGGATTGACAAAAAGTTTGTCGAAAGTGGTCAACAAAGTGTTTGATGAGACCAACGTAGGGGATGCCAAAGACTTCCAACATGAAATTGACATGAAACATGTGGATGCACCTTTGTCTATCACTATTTTTCCAACGGTTTTTCAGACATCGACAACATCAATGGAAAATGCCATATGGTAAGGTAGGCATGGTTTGACATAAGAAAGATTTAACTTAGCCATAAGGATTCAATATTCCATACTGATGATGGCTTCTAGAAGTGAATCTTATCGTGAAGGACAACTTTGCAACATTCTATGGCTGACATCGTACAAGGAGTTTGAGCCAAATTTTCTACAACTGAGTAGTTCGAAGCAACCCTTACATTAGTGTTGTGAAATTTATTTTTGAAGACATTTTTTGGTATGTTCGACATAGTATCAACCGATTTATCAATAGAAATTGGTGTTGATGTTTCAAAAGTTTGTTTGTCTTTTTGATGAGCCTCCAATTCATAATTTTTAGCTCTGGTTTATAACAAGGTATGGGATCATACCATATTGATATAATGATTGATCAGTAGAAGGATCATTTTTCATACTCCCAATGTTTTTCAGATCACTAGAAGTTGCATTTTGTGCTTGTGGAAACAAATTGTTCAGGATGACCGGTTGTTGTTGTTTTAGCAACTTCTGTGCTTGATCCATTAAGGGACATTGGTAGTTCAAATGGTCTTCCTGGAAAATCTTGCAAGGAAATTTGAATTTCTTATTTTCTTCCCCACCCCTCAACATTCTTTGTGGGATTCTCCTTGTTTTGATTTCCATCACCCTTCTTACCCTTGTTCTTTTTCCCACTGGGCTGCAGATTTCCCTTTTGGGTAGATTGTATAGTATAAACATTCTCACTCTAGGGTGAGGGGGTGAAATCCTTTGCTTCCTCCACTACATATTGCTTTATTAGAAGTTCATGGATCTGTTTGGGCAGTGATTCTATAGTTGGTGTGCCAACTGAACCCACCATGCCATCGACATGTGGTCCAAGCTTAGTTTTAGCAAAGTCTGTGGTGGATCTTGGCACCTCAGGAATAATCTCATAGAGAATCCTAGAATGGGAATATATGAAATCCAGTTACTGGGACTTGGTTATGGCCTTGTCCTTTGAATTCACTCTCGACGTTGAAACATATTTTGAAATATACGATAATAAATACTTCAAAAACCATTCCAATAGGAACTTGGGAGGAATATTGGATTTAATAAGACTCTTTATCCTTCTCCATTCCTCAATGTGGTGAGATATATGAGTGGACTTATCCTGCCAAAAGATCGACAAAAGGTATGTACTAACATAGTACCATACATGAAGTTTAAACTGATTTAAGAAAATGGTTGCTAAATCAAGAAAAATGTCGTAGGTGCCTAATGAGAGTTTGATATATCATTTTTCCACTATATTGGTCAGATTTCATTGAAAAATTCTCATCCAAATCGAGTCATTGTTCAACGAGTTGGAGAAAAACCACAAATGGAACATCATGACATGGTCACCTGAATCCTCACAAGTTTTTCCTTCAAACTTAGGAATGTTAGAAGGTAATTTAATCAGGTCCAATGGCCAAGTTGGATTGTGGCACATAGGGTGGTCATTCATGAGTTTTGATAAGTGTGACAAGTTTAAAGAAAGGGTCATCTAAGATGAGACAAAGATTTATATTGAGGAGTTTGGGGTGAGGAAGTTCCCACACCAGCATTCTCAAAAGAGAGGTTTGGGTTGTCCCCAACCACCAGTTGTGAAGAACTAATAATGTTTTGAAAGTGATTCCATCCAAAGGCCAAAGGATTAGTGACCTGAGGTGTGTTCTACTACATTGTACTGATTCCAACGGAAGCTAGAGTTCCAGATACATGATTTGTGATTCCCCCACTAAAATGTGAGAAGGGAGAGCTATCGAAAAGTGCAGCTAACATGGGAATAGAAGTATGAAAGATGAACCCTGAAAAGGGGTTCGAAATTCCAAGTGACACACTAGGATCAATAGGTGAAGGACCTACATAAGGATTGGATGGAGGAATGTGTCCCCCATACAATGGAAATCCTTGGACAAATGAAGTGGAACCACTAGGATCAATTTGAGTGTTTTGAAATAACAGTGAAGAAGTAAAAGGAACACTGGGTATCCCAGTGACTACCATGCTAGAAGGACCAGCAATGTTTGAAGGTGCCTATGAATTAGCCACTTGGGAACTTGGAGTCACTGGGGTTGATGAATTAAAGTTTAAGGACACTACTAGTAAAATATATATATTTGGCTTAGGTGCACTCACCAGTGAGGGAGAGAATCCACTAGACATCATGGATGAGGTGGGGGTAGACATATCCCCAATACCTTGTCCTGAGCTAGACGTAACAAAACTCAGAGGAACACCAATACTAGGTGGACTAAATGGATGAATGTTGGCCTCTATCTACTTCTTGTCTCCACCCGTGGTTCAATCACTCTACACAATACCAACATGACACCCCAAGACATCGACCCGATGGAGCAAGCTTAATCGTTAACACCCACAAAGTAGGTGCAGTCTCACCAAAGATATTTTAATGGGTAAATACTAGAACCATGTTTTCGTAGTTGGAGAGGGATTATAATCCCTTGGCGCATGGCCAAGGTGCTCGAAAAAGGTGAAAGGATGGAGTTTTACTACTATGTGATGATAGTGCAGTGGTGTGCCAGAACTGGTGCATGACATGACCTAGGTTCACAACTACAAGATTCACGGCTCAACAGCCTTCTACTTCTATTGTCTATCCAAATTACTAAACTTACATAACCTTCTGAACTAAAAACACACCGAACAACCACCGAACCCTTATACTGAGAGGGTTCCTCCTATTTATAATATCTACAAGATCAGGAAGGGTCAACTGAGTACAGCTCAGTTATTACAGTCTCAACAACTTACAAAATATCTTTGTTACATAAATTTTTTCCCATACCTAGCCATGAAATTCCTAGAATACATTAACCACATATTTAACTAGTTGCGGTTACATCTTTCAGCTTGCCTGTACTAGTCATAACTAGCCGCAAAAACTGTCCTTCCATCTTCCGTTGGTTCGTCCTTCCACCGTCTTCCTTGATTTCTACCTGTCTAGCTTTAACTCTTATATCTACCTCTTCCATCCACTCAAATATTTCTTCCTCATCATAGGTACCTCATCGCAACTTCCCTTTTTCTCTTCCTTCATTGCGCACATGTTTTATCTTCCTGCACTGGTTCCTTCATTTCCTTCTTGAGTTTTTTTTACCCTATTGTTCTTGTACTTTTCCTCTTTTGCGTGCACTTCTAATTTATCCATCTATAATTTTCATTCTTTCCCTCTCTCTTCTTCTAGCCCAACAAGCCGTCAACACTCACACGTGGCTCATCTCGAGGAACTAAGCAAAAAGAGACTTCTCCACAAATTTTTGTGCCACAAAACTTCATGTTTCCCCCCAAAAATTATGTTTCTGGCACCAACTACACCACAGGAGCAACCTTATCCTATAATTCCTATAAACGTTGGTGCACCCAAGAAACATCCGTGCTGAATTACTCATCTTGTTTCTCCAATTTCTCCACTCGGTCGGAACTGATGTGTTTTGACAGTCCTTCTAGAGACTACGCAATATGTTGAAGCTTGTGTTGCACAGGATGAATAATCCCTGTCACCCACACTGATTTTGATTGATATCTTTCCACCTCCTCATTCCTAGTGCACTCTCAGTCATGTAGGGCTTGAGCTTCCTGGTGAAGTTGTTTGATCTTAGACATCTTAGTAACCATGTCCTACATTAAGAGATTTTTCATTTATTCCTTCACAGTAGTGATTTTCTGATCAGCTCACTATGCATCCACATTGATATTCTCTCCCATATCATATTCTAGAAGTAACTCCCATATAGTGGAAACAACTTCAACTACCTTAGTGCAGATATTTTCTCCATCGCATATCTTTGCAACAACCTCAGACGCTGCTTTATAGAGTTCCTCAAGCACTTATGGAGGTGTGCTTGGTACCTTCCTAGTTTGAAGCTCCTCAAGCTGTTTCTTTAGCTCTACTGCAATCCGTGATAGCTGGGAAACCTTAATTGGTGAATCTTCATCTTGTTGGCCTTCTTCTGGTGGGAACTTGATGACTACACCCTTAATGGTCTCAGCTAGCGCAGTGTGGCTTTGCTCGTGTGCCTAAATTTCTTATTCTTTTTCCCTAAGGAGGGCCTTGCACCCTTCAATTTCTTGCTATTTTTCCCTAAGGAGGGCCTTACACACCTTCTCCTTCCTTTGTTGTTTTGTTTCCTAATAGGGAAAAAAATTCTACCTTAGCCGTATTTTCGGCGTGGCTACCTATTTTAAGCCATAGAATTCACTCAAGGATAGCTTAGAGAAGTTGATCTGCAGTGTGTCAAGACTCAAACTCCTTAACAACATCATCAAAGGAACTTGTCTCTATCTTTTCTACTAGTGCGCACCCCTGGATCTATTCTTTGATTAGAGACACTAGCTCTAGCTTAACTAATGGGATGTTGGGATCCATGCCATATGTATCAGCCTCAACAGTGTCTTTCACCTTGTTAATGGAATCAACCAACTTAGTAAGGTGGTTCCTAACTTAATCAACTATGCTTACCTATTGTGTCTTCAGAACAACGAAGATTTCCTTGGTCACCTTAGCTACAACATTTGCTAGCATGTGAATATCCTCTTCAGTGAAGGTATCCATGTTAGCTCTTTTTCTATCTTTCCTCTTCTTGCGTGCTGGCTCCTGTCCTTGCTTCTGTGTTTGATCTTGGATTTGAACATTCTCCTGAATAGGCATGCGCTCTAAATTACCATGATCAGAGCTATCATTCCCACCATCATTATCTTCTTCTTCCTCTTCTTGTGACTAATTATTTGACCGTTTCCTTTGTCATTTTCCTAACCATTTCCTTGGTTCACCGGTGGGTCTTCATGGTGTTTCTCTTTAGGAAGCCACTCTACCAGTGGTTTGCATCATTAATTTGGCCACTCTTGGACAATTGCATCCACATAAACATTAGTGATCATGAACCTTGCATTGTTCGCTTGTTTCACTGGGTCATTCTTCGCTTCCAAAATCATATTATGTGCGCCAGCCTAGAAACTTATGAATGCCACATACCTATGCACTGCCACTGTGCGTATTCTATGGTTTCTCCTGATAACATCACACAATGCCTCATTGTGCAGAAAAAATCTACGTTATTATCCATCTAGCGGGCCTTGTTCTTCTTCCTCTCCCATAAGTTTTGATACTCTGTGCTAAGGAAAATCAATGGAACATCCATTTGTTGGTAGTTCGGTGGGTTGGAGCATAGAATGAATGATATTAAGATGAGTAGCCAGGAGTAGTGGAATTTGTGATTAAGCTCCTCATGTTCTTGTTGTGCATCATCTATCAGTTCATTGAGAAGAAACTGCAACCAATTGAAAATCAGTCCTTGTACGCATAGTTCTGCAAGCTCTACTTCTCCAGCAATACATTGAGTTGGCCTCATCTTGCGCAATAGTTTACAAGGGAGGAATTTTATGGAAAATTACATTTTCTTGTCCTCAATAGGGGAAATCCGAAATCCCCTCCTCGTACACCAAATCTTATACTTATGCTTCATCTTGTTGGTGTCTTTGTGGTTCAAATAGGGCGTGGGGTCTTTTTCAGTCTTTAGCAGACCTGCGATTGAAGAAATAAGCTCGACGGTGACCAAGTATGCTTGATCGAGACATAGGAATCCTCTATGGAAACATACCAGAAGTTGTTTCACATATGTATTAACCTGTAGACTATGGATAAAATATTACATGGACAGCAAGTCCAATAGTCTTGCGTTGGCGAAGCCAGTATCCTACTTCATCGGTACTGAGACTTGTGCCTAAGATGATTCGACTTGATTTGTAGTCATGGAATTGTTTATTTCCAAGACAAACTCTAGGCGATTGTCGACATATTTAAATGCCAAAATGGTGATATTTCGAATTAGATTCAGTAGTAGGGATATATCGTTAGGGATTCAGGGTGAGACTAAAAATATGGAGACTTTCTTTGGAAATGTCACCTCCTTCGCATCATCTATCTTGGGCCAAAAATAGTGCAAGAAGTCTTCTTATTCCCTCCCATCATCCACGTCTTTGGGAGGTGGTGAGTCCTTGTCTATGAGGGCCTTCTCCTCTGCATATTGCTCCATTGGTTCTTTCTCAAAATTTTTAGGAACGGGCTTAGCCTTCTGTTTCCTAGTCATTTTTGGCTGGGAAAACTCTCCAGCCTCTCTCTCTCCAGCTGATCTCATCTCTCTGAGTGGTTTTTCTACTGTAGCTGGCGATATCTGAACTGGGTTCGACACAGGGCATAAATCAGGGGTTGGGATATTGAAAGGGGAGGTCACAATACCAGCCGCAGGAGCAAGTTTCTTCCTTGTCCGTGCCATTAGGTTGATTTCTAGTTGTTGTATCTCAGGTGATTCTATATCTTCCTCAATTGGGAGACTTGAGATAACAATTGTGTTGGATAGCTCTCTCTCACTGGGGATCTCTATTCCCATGGGTTTCACCTTACTCTATGATAGACTTTGACTCTGTAAACTCTCAGCTCTAGTTCTCTCTTCTCTCTCTATGTGCGTAAAATACCGTTGAATGGTGAAGCCTTGTATTTATACGTACCTCTGCATCCTTTAGTTGTCATGCGATGGGAGGTCGATGTCTAATTGATCACATGGGATTCTTGACCAACGCTTTCCTTCATTAAATCGGCAGCTCGATCTATGGGTTGTACATGTTAGTAAATTTAAGGCAGTTATGTCAAGGACGGATTGACGGGACCAAAAAGAACGCCACCCTTCTCCTCGTATTTTGTTGAATTTATGAACCTTAGCTGTCATAACTACCTTGATATCTACTGGATATTCGTACTTTAGTGTTGTCTAGCCTGCCATTTCCACTTTTCGTTGCGATTTCCCTTTTTCCTGCATTTTCAGCTAGTTCCATCGTAGACATGTGACATAACCATTTACGTCTTTTGGCCTCTTTTTATTTTAAAATATGTGTAGCGTGGTTGTAGCCAGGCATGTCACAACCATTATAGTAAGGATTAAGGTGACTACCATTCACCATTTCTGTGATATACGTTCCATCCAATTTCTATAGTTTAACTATGCCCGCATCAGTGATGTGCACAATTACATATGGCCCAAGCTAGTGTGTCTTTAGCTTGCTTGGGTATTTGGAAAACAATTTGTCATACAATAACACAAGTCCTCTGAATTTGAATGGCTTAACCTGAATATGGTGATCGTTCCATGCTTTCTGACTTTGCTTCTCCATAGTCTAGTGAAATCCTGTGACGAAGCATTCTTCTTCCATCTAAACAAGTTGTGTCAACCTCTGTTCGACAGCATACCTGTCGTTCATCTCTATCAGCACAACAATCCACACGCTAGGAACAATGTACTCCATTGGCATGACAACTTCATGTCCATACACCAGTATGAATGACATGTGTCGTGTTAGTCACTTACAAGTTGTGCAATATGCCCATAGCACAACTGATACTTTCTGATCCTAGTCATCTTGGCACACATTGAATACCTTGGTTAATGTATTCTCCAGAATATTGTTGAAAGCTTCGACCATTCCATTCACCTGAGGATGATAGGGTGTTTCCTTCTTATGCTGGATCTGAAACTCTGTAGTAAGATCAGTAATCACTTTATTAAAAAAATTATGTACCTTGGTCACTTAGTAGTATATTTGGAAAACCAAATATGGTGACTACATTTTGTTACGGAGAGAAATTCCTATGGCTTGGGGTACCACAACAGACAGCTAGACCCCAGAAATCAATCTTTCCCAATATGCAATAGAAATTAAAAATATCTAACACTAAAGGATCGAACCTTGTACCTTATTTCGGACGGTTGAAGTAGATCCCCATTGAGCTTTCCAATCTTCAGCTTGAATTGTTATAGCACGTCCTCAACAACAAGTAAACAATACAAGCATACTATATTTCATGGTGTTAGATCTATTCTAGCATATATAGTCAATAATGTATAAGCATTTGACATATTCCAATGGATGCAACATTCATTCAAATACACATTACTGGACAGGAAAAGATATTTCTATTAATATGAATCAGAGATTACAAGTGACAACCTCTGACGGCACGTTTGTGAATCGGAGAAACTGAATCCCCCACTTGCGCCTCCACCACCTCAATCCTCCATCACTCCGATAGCAAGCTCACTAACAAAGGCAAGCTTGGGAAGAACACAACAGTGCTCCAAAGGGACAAAGGGATGCAGACTCAAGTATAGTTCTGGCAACAATGGACTATAGTTTTGGTACTCTCAATTCTCTCTCCTTTCCCCCCTCTTTAATGTACCAAGGGGTTCCTTATATAGCTTCACAAGGGACAATGAAGGGTCGAATCCGAGCAATCTCAAGGTATATGGAAGGACAGGAGTCATATGAGTCGGATTCAAGACAAGGAATGGTCCAACAGTTTTGGATTATGCACACATCCCGATGTACACGACTATATAGGGAATATCCGCGTATGTACGTGGTTATCGGGGAAAAGGCCGCGTATATAATTTTTCTAATGTTTTTAGGGATGGTCAATGATACATCAAAAGACAATAAATGGTCCATTGGGAATAATGAGTCTGCAGCGGGATAGGGGAAGGCCATACAATGTGTGATTCACCTAGTGTGGTGAAATCCGCTATAACAGATGCCCCCTAATGTATGAGATCAGAGGGGTTATACGATGGCCAAAATAAATTATAAGTCCATCCCAGAAGTGAAGTGATGAAGGTACCCAAATGGAAGACCAGCCACCCAATCAGCATAATACCATAATACAACTCTGCATATAACTGCACATACATATAGCAGCCCCGGATACATAAGAGTACAATGGCCATGAATAGGCATGAAACATGATAGAACATATGTGGTCATCGCCACGTACAATATACATAGATCAGAATCTCCATGATGAAGATATACAAAGTATAATGATCTCCACATAGGCTGAAGATATATAACATATCAAAATCTCCATAGTGGCTGGAAATGTCTGACATATACTGGAACAAGTCACGAGAGCTGAAATCTCATGAACACTGGCACGATCAAGGAGGTAGCATATAGTGGATGCCACCAATCTGGAAGGTCTTCTACACAAACTGCTATGAGTACATGTCCTACTATGCGAATAGAGGTGTCGAGGTTGAACATAGTAGTCCATCGTCTGATTACCGGTCATTGATGTATACCGTTAACAGACGCAAGATCACCCACCAATAATGAAAATGGGAATCAAGGTACTAGAGTGCAAACTAACAAGTGTGAATAAATGTGTTGAGGTCGAACACTTGAGAGAATCCATCGATCAGGGGACATTGATGTATTCCCAAAACTGTCGATGGCGAGAGAACCTGCCACTGATGACTGCAAGTCTCAAGGCACTCAGAATGACTCTAGACTCCAATCCCAGAATAAATGATCTGAAGTCGATGGGATGAAATCCGTTGGAAGGAGGGTATTAAGGCATCCCCCATCATCCAACACGAGGTACTCAGCAAGGCTATATAATATGGAAGAACTCGATCATAAGGTGCACAAACTAGTAACTGTACCGGGAATGGCCGACATGCAAAGTCAAGATAACTGAGGAATGACCGACTCAGGTTTCAACTTCCTTCGAACAAGAGCATAACGGTGTATGGTGACTGAATGAAGGCAGCATAGACTCGATATACAAACTGGGACATCTCTATGACGCAGGAGGCATCAATAGAGGCTCCATAGGGATTGGAAGCTTAACCAATCAGTGGAGATAAAACTGAGATAACGAGTACAGCTCCTACAGTCAAACTATAACCCAACCAATGGATGTGAAATATAGTGCTTTGTTTGAAGGAGACACGACTCGACAGCTGCCAAAGATAATATCTTTTCTTGTCCGGATTTTTGGTTTTTTGATTTTTTTGGTCTTTTTCAGTTATTTGAAAAGCTTGAAAAAAGAATAAACTAGCTTTATAGTTACAAACTAGGAGGAGACGAGTGTCATAGAGGCAAACAAACTAGTTCCAAGCAGTGGAACATACCTATGCTCGATGCAAGGATACATGTGTAGGATATCGACACTCGGGGGAAAATCCCCTCCCGGTAAAAGGGAATCAAGCTGCGAAAGATATAAATAAAGGCTCTGCATGGCTAGACATGAGACAAGCTCAGGCTATATGGCTGAAATGCAATGTCAGGGGAGACGGCATAAAGCTCAATAAGATAGGAAAAGCACATGATAATGCATTCACAACTTGATATAAGGGGAGTCCGGGGGGATATAGGCCAGCATAAGATCAAGAGGAGTATGAGGCTCTTGCTAAATGTCATGGCCATACTATACAACGAACTCCCAGACCCTAAAGGAGGAAACATTGGCATGGGCACCAAATGCAAATAAGGCGCTAACTAGGGTACCCATGTAAGGTGAGTCTCTACCACTCACATCATGCCACTTCTATAGCAGCAAGAAGGTTCCGTGACATAATAGAGTGGGTTCGTACCTAAGGATATAGTGACATGGTCATAAGGTCATGCAAAATGCAAACGGTGGTGAACCTAACCTATATGCCAGTATAGACGTTATACCTGAGCTAAGCACGAACGGTCTCTGGTCACAAAAGAAGCATCCAACAGACAACTTTAGACCCAAGGAAGACCCAACCACACTCACAACCCACCCAGCAACTTCCCACAACATCAGACTCACCAAAAGGGAGGATGTACGCGACTGTATAAAGAACAGCTACGTATGTACGTGACTTTTGTCCAAAAATCCGCATATATACGTGACTTTTGGCCAAAAACCCGCGTATACAGAGAAGGCAGTGGTAAAAAGCAGGTCAAGGCCAAACCAATAACAGGTAGTGTCAATGGACAAACATACTATAAAATGCGACACATAAATAGAGAGAAACAGAGAGAAAATCAATAATATCAAGTCCAT